>VDFB02327427.1:0-13263 GCA_007258455.2 Sequoia sempervirens
ACCCAAGCCACCATATTGCTTTGGGCTGCACACAACCTCCCATCTAACCAAACTCCATTTGGAAGACTCCAAGCAACCAGCCCATAAAAATTGTCGTGTCACTGAATCTAAGTCCTTAACAAAACCCAAAGGGGCAACCTGTAGCATGCATCTGTAAATGGGCAAAGCCTGCACCACAAACTTGATAAGCTGAACACAACCAGCAAAGGATAACCACCGGTGAGTCCAGTGATTAACCTTCGCCCTAAATTTATCTAAAATACTTTGCCATGACTCCCGAGGCAATCTGCCTACCGAGATAGGGAAACCAAGATAGGTCAAAGGAAGAGTCCCGATCTGAAATCTCAAGGTTTGAGCAATCCTCCGCTGAATGGGGCACGGAGTGTTGAAGAAGAAAATAGAAGACTTATCCTCATTGATCTGTTGACCTGAGGCAACCAAGTAAACATCCAACACCCTACGTAAATTAGAAGCCTCCCGCATTGTAGCCATACCCATCAGAGCAGTATCATCCACAAACTATAGATGAGACTGCGGAGGTAAATTACCTCCCCACTGCCAACCCTGAATGCTACCCACCTCCACGTTCCTTCTAATCAACCTCCCCAAACCTTCAGCGAGGAGAATAAACAAGTATGGAGAGAGAGGGTCCCCCTGACGAAGGCCCCTAGAAGCACCGAATAGCTCAGAATGATTCCCATTAATAAGCATAGAGAAAGAGACTGAGGTAACACAACTCATAACCCATTGAATCCACTCCTCCGCAAACCCAAAAGCATCAAGAACCTGCCACAAGAAGGACCATCGAACTCTGTCATAAGCCTTCTCCATATCCAATTTGATAAACATCGCCTTTTCCTTGGAGCTGGCCATAGAATGAATGACTTCGGTTGCAATAACAATCCCATCTAGAATCTGTCTACCTGCTACAAAACCACTCTGTTCTTCGGAAATCAACTCCTCAAGACCCTTTTTCAACCTGTCAACAATTACCTTAGAGATGATTTTATAAATGACATTGCAGAGAGAAATGGGTCGAAATTGGCTTAACCTATCCGCTCCCTCACACTTGGGAATAAGAGCAAGGAAAGTAGAATTTAAGGCCCTTAGGATCTGCTTGTTCCTTTGAGATTCTTGCACAACCTCCAGGAGATCAAATTTGATTATATCCCAAAATTCTTGGAAAAACTTGATCGGGAAGCCATCAGGACCTGGCGCCTTCCCCTTCGGCATCTGGAAAATAGTTCCTTCAAGTTCTTCTAGTGTGATATCATTCATAAGTTGATGGTTCAACTCCCTAGACACCAGATGAGGAATACAAGAAAGAACCTGAGCCTCCTCAGGAGACCCCCCTTGTGAGTCCTCCCTAAAGAGAGAAGAAAAATATTGTCTCACCTCATTAGAAATTTTAGGGAAGGAAGACAGATGTTCTCCCCCATCATTCACAAGACCAGAGATAGAATTCCCATGTCTCCTTGCTTTCACTGAATTAAAGAAAAAAGATGTATTTTTATCCCCTTCATACAACCAATCTATTCGAGCCTTTTGTTTCCAATATATCTCCTCCCTCAGCTCACATTCCTCCAAGGTTCTCATAGCTTGCGCTTCAGCCTGAAGAAGCTCAGGTGTCACCCCAACCTCCCTTAACCTCCTTGTGATACTATCTAACTCTTCCTGAGCCACCGCCTTTTCATGGAAGACATTCCCAAAACACTGAGAGTTCCAGTGCTTAAGCTGATACTTAACATATTGAAGAAGCTTGGAAAAAATATACATTGTCATCCCATAAGCAGGTCTACCACTCCTCCACCATTCTGCCACATAATCCTTCAGAGAAGGGTCATGCAACCACATGAGCTGGAACCTAAAAGAATTCATACGTGGTACACAAGTTGAAACAATGACAAGCTTGATAGGCCAGTGATCAGAACCTCTCCAATCCAAGATCTCGGAGCGGGAAGACCTCATCCCCCCAACCCAGTAGCAGGACACCAGAAAGCGATCCAGTCTTTCTGCGATGCAATAATCCCCAACTCTACAGTTGTTCCATGTAAACTATCCATTACTAGGTTTGATATCAACAAGATTTAAAGAGTTGATGCTATCACAAAGCAACAAAGCAGAGGGCTCCAGCCTCCCAGTACCACCCCACTTCTCCGCCAGCTCGCAAATAGCATTGAAGTCTCTGGCCATAATCCATGGATGGAAAGGTGCCATAGAGCAGACTAACCTGATATGGGACCACAAAGCTTGCTTACCTCAGAAATCAGCAGGTGCATAGATATTAGAAAAGAGAATAACCTCCCCCGTCTCAAAACTAGAAGCAATCACAGACATAGTGGATTTAGAAGACACCCACCAGAGAGGTCAAATTTTCTGAGGATTCCAAAAATAGGCCACACCCCCAGAAGATCCATGAGCACCAATACATTGACACTCACCACACCTCCATAGCCTAGGTGCCAAGTCAAGCATACTCTCAACAGATAACTTAGTCTCCTGAAGAAAAAACACATCAGGACCTTGTTTTCGAACTAAATCATGAACCGCTTTTTGTCGAGGGCCGCTGTTCAAGCCCCTTATGTTCCATGAAAGAACAATCATTTCAAGGGGCTCGAAAAGTGAGAATCCAAAGTATTTACTGACCTTGACTCTACCAAGTTCTCGCCTATCAATTTGATCTTTTCCACATCCTTCTTTCTACCTGGTTTAGAAAATTTCTCTGCCCCACCTTTCTTAATATCTTTTTGCAAAATGCCCAATTTTGGAGGCTTATGCTTCTTAGCATAATCCAGACTTGCACTTCACCCAAGAGGAGAATCCTCACCCACTGCTGGAATAATGGCCAAAGAAACCAGAACCTCTAGGCCCTCTATTGGCATAGCAACATCCATGAGCACACCATAATCACCTTGTGGTTCCATAGAAGAGTCAAGAGCAGGTCCCTCTTGAGAAAACCCCTCAGTCCCCTACTCCAAGTTTACCAAACCTGAATTTACTTCCTGTTAAAAGTGCCCTCTTCTTGCCTTTCCCTGAAAGGTCTCTTTTGCCCCCTGTTCTTACTCTAGGCCTTGACAAGAACAAAACCATCAGTATCTACCTCCACAGTAGGACCATTTCCCTTCCCCTTATCCGCCCTGGGAAGATCCCGAGAAGGCTGTGAAGGTAGGGGATCCACTGACTTGTATCTTGGAGACTTCCTTAGCAGGTGGCCATATTCACGACAGAGCCTGCAGTGGAATGGAAGGGTCTCGTAGTCCAATTGCTGAACCCAAGAATAAGAGCCCGCACACATATCTATTGCATTGGGCAGAGGCCTACTTAGGTCAATTTCAACAAAAATTCATGCAAAAGTCATTACCTTTTTACCCAAGGTCTGTGACAAAGCTCCAACTAGTTTTCCAAGCAGCGAGGCCAGCAAGAGCAACACATCCTCCCGACAGCATTCCACTGGGAGGCGAGGTAAACGAACCCACACCGGGACGTGATTTGGAAGCTCCTCAATAGGGTTAAATCCTGCATGCCATGGCTTGATAAACAACCCCACCTTATTATGAAAATAAGGTCCTCCCTCAAACACCTTGTTACGATCAGCTATGCAGTTAAAAGTAACCATGAAGTAATTGTTAGCCAACAACATTATCTCCATTTCTCCCACCAGCTCCCAAGTTCTCTGAGCCCAAAGCTCCAAAAACTGTAGTGAGACCCTCATCCCAAAAAAAATGCAATATAAGGAATGATTTGAGTAGTAATCAATATCTTCATCTTCAACAATCATTTCAGGTGGAACAACAAATTTCGGTCTCACCTTGAACCGCTCTAGACAACCATTAACCTTTGTGATCCATGAACCAAAGGACAATCCCGCACTGTCCAACCTAGAATCCATTGCAAATAAATTGTTATTATATGTCGACATCTCATCCTTTGGGGACATCGAGCAAATTGTTGCACGAAAGCTCAAATTAGGAGTAACCTTAGAAGCCTCTCCCTTGGATAAAGCCATCAATCCCAATGCAAATGCACAAACCCACAAAAAGAAATAATGGGCTGAAACCCCCACCACTTCCTCCTCCCGAACTCCACAAAACCAGCCACTCTAGCCCTCCCACACTCGCACCAGATAAGGGGGAAGAGCAACAACGCTGAAAGGAACCACCTACGGCCTCTGTCCCACCTTTACACACAAGGGAACTCACACTAAACAACCATAGATCCCCGAGCTCTCCCGAATCCAAACGCCCATACATGTGGAGACACAACCCCGATCACACCAATAGGCACAAGAGGCAAGAGATTGCACCAACCAACCTCCCCAAACAACAAGGCACACCCGAAGGGGAAGCCAGCGGGAACACCCAAGAGCCCTACCCGGACCTCACCTTGGTCTGAGGCAAAATGATCGCCCAGGCTGGGGGCACACCCGAGGTGCCTAAGCACCGACCCATCTGAAGCATTACTTGAAGCCATCCCTCATCTAACCATTAATTCTAACTTCAACATTCTACTCAAGATCACTTTTTTTTAAACTCCAAGTCAAAATTCATAATATGGAGAAAACAATTCTTTTAAAATATCTTTTTTTCCTTAATTTAAATTTGCACAATTAAAATTAACAAATGCATTTAATTAAATATCCCCTTTTTAGTATTTAAATCACAATTTAATTTTAAAATAAATTTAAATAATTTAAACTATGCACTTTAACAAAACAACTTAATTAATTAAAATAATCCACAAGCTTAATTTAATTAATTAATTTATCCACTTAATAAGATAAATTTAATCACCAGATTAAATCACCTTACCAAATAAATTAAATTAAATAACAACTTTTAACAACTTTAATCTAAAATACATAAATTAACATTCAAACATTTAAACATTAATTTTCACAACAATCACATAAGATAATATAATATCAAACAAATAGAGATGACATGACACTACGACCAACCAACTACGAACTGGCGACACACTGTGACTAGGTTTGTGGTTTGATAAGGCCACTTTATTACTATCTCCCTATCAACATAACCATTGAGAAAATGGACACGCTCAGACCTGTGAAGCCAGGTGGAGACGATGTCCTCTACCTGCAATCCTATAATCAAGACGAATGTCTTACATGCATAAAAACATAACAGTCACACCATGAAGAGAAAATGCAGAATCACAGGGCCCTCACATGTGAGTGATGTCATCCTATCCCCTTCACCAATACAGTCACACAAGACTGACAAAATTAAAGCATCTATAAATCATCATATAAATGTACATCAATATTAACTCAAATAGAAACTACGCTAATCCAAAAACATAACATAAATCATAAGCAACCACATAATGTATCATCACATCAAAGTATAACATCATCATCGCTCCAATGTCAATGATCATAAAATAATAACAAAGTATCAAGATCTATCATAATAAAGGTATTGTCTAATAGCATAAACAAATCTAAACACATAGTAGCAACGACTGGGGGGGCACTACATACGGCAAGAGGCCCATCAAGAAAATTTGAATAAGAAAGTTGATGATACAAAAAAATAAGTACTTTGTAGCATAATCTTAATTAGAAATGCAAATAAAGCACATAGAAGGAAGTATAGAAGAAGCAAATGTAATTTATTAATTTTATCTTCAGTGGCCCAACTTCACCAAGAACCTTAAATATCAAATCAATCAACTAGAGGTCCAAATAGTGTAGACTGCTTCCTTGTATGACCCACTAAATGATATGGATGGTGTAGTAAGAGCACAAATAGAGAATTTGCACATGCAACTACAACAAATCCAAGAGAAAAGGGAAAAAATAAAGATGCAAAGAAAACAACTAAGAAAGACAATCAATATAAAGTTGACACACCTGACATTAATTTTGGGGGAATCAAAGAACATGCCATATAAAATCTAAATTCTCAATAGTCTTGCAAAGATAGAGGCAACACATATAAGCACTCAAGGACACATCAAATTCCTAGAAAAAGAAAAACAACAATGAAACATTGCACTCTCATAGCTAAAGTTCATCTACAAACACATTCTTTCGAAGAACTAAAAATTATGTGTTGGAGACAAGACATCATTTTAAAAGTGGGGATGATGTTAGCAGGGTATAACCCTAGTAAAACCAAAACTGCCAAAATCTACCACATAGAACTTGTGGAACCTAAGACCAACATAGGAGACTAAGCAAGAGGTGCCTTGTAAGGGTCATATCTATCTAAGAGACAATGTATAAATGTATGTATGTTTAATAGATATAATAATATAAATAAGATAGAAGAGAAGTGAAGAGAATGATAAATATAGAACAAAGACTAAGACCTCCCTTTATAATTGATATATGATAATATATATGGAGATATAAGGATTGATCAATAAATATGTGTTATGAATGAATGTGATTCTTATTTAAGTTATAAATGAAATGCATTTAGATCTAGTTTTCACTTCCACAATTACTCTTTTCTCTCATTGCATCCTCTAGAGTATAAATAGACTACATAAGGGATATTAGGGTACAAATCCCCCTAGTGTAATTCTCCTTTTCTTATTGCTAACAAAACATAATTAAGAAACATTTTTAAATAATTGAGATTTTTCTCTCTTACAAATTTATGCAATGATTTAAAAAAGTATAATTGATATATAATATTCTAATTTACTATTTTTTTCACAATCAAATGTTACTCATAGCTATGCATGTAACTAAATTGATCAAATGTCGTACAATTATTTTAAAATTGGCTTGTTCTAAATGTCTAAAAACACATTTTCTTGCTTATGAATTGTGAGTCCCGTTTTACTTATTTGACACATTTGAAAATAAATTGTAAACATTTTCAAGAAAAATCTTAATTTTCTCTTTATGAAATTAAAATAAAGTTGCACTATATAAAGAATTAATATTAAGAATAAAAGACCAGCCTAGAAAAAACTAACTCTTCACTTCATGGGAGAAATACACTATAGAATTAGAAATAACTTTAAATTCTCCATCTCATTCAGAGTGGTCAATGTCCAATCTTCCAAGCAATAAAAACACACTTGGATGAAGTTTCCCCTAACTGGAACATTCAAATTAAACTATGTTTGGGCCTCCCATAGAAATTTGGTGCCCTCTAGATCTAAATGTAAGATTAAGGACTCCTCTAGCTCCTGGGTGCATGTAACCTCCATGAAATATTTAAATAGCAATTAAGATTAAGATTAATGATAAATTATTGGCGGGCAGAACAATGACTCTTCTTGATTATTTCGCTATACTCAACCAGCATAAATTGTTTTCATCCATGTTACATCTCAAGTAACATATCCTGATCGTTTCACTAAAGAGAAAGCATGGCAAAGAAAATAGGAGGTTTGATAAACGTTGTATTGTTTGTGTTAATGTTTGAAATGGGAACACAATCTCCAACTGGGCAGCTTGATTATCCCCAAGGATTTCATCTATCTAAAATAAGAGATATGCAGAAGTCTCGGTTGCCTTGGAAGTTCACAGCGAATGCTGAAGCTAATCTACAAGAAATGTAGATCCAGACTGTAATTTTCTTGGTAGTATATTATTAGAATGGAAAAGAAAGCCGATATTTGTAATGTATATTTCTTATAAATGTAGATCAAGAATGTTGTATCTTATTTGTAATTTAATTTAATCTGAAATTTTGATATGTCTATATTTATGCTGGTTTTAGTGGTCTGGTTTACATGAGGCATACGGTCAGAGAGAAATAAATTAAGATTTGGCTGTTCATTAATTGATTTCGGCAATTCACCAACAATAATTCACCACCAGTAATTTATCGCTGTGACATATTTATTACGTATACAATTCACCTCTAGCAGTTCATCATCATGGTATATTCACCACGTATACATTTTTCAATATTTAAGTGGCCAAGAGTACCCATTGATCGCACAAAAAAGAGATATACCGTGAATATACCATGACGATGAATTGCTGGTGGTGAATTGTATATGCGATGAATATGTCATGACGATAAATTGTTGGAAGTGAATTACTGATGGTGAATTGCTTGATGCCTCTAATAATATATCATTTAATCGAATTTCTATGAAAAAATTAGTGAATCTAATTTTTTTAAATGACAGGCACTTTCAGTTGTATGTTATTAAAAAATGAACTCTGAACATAATGGTAAATTAATCAAACAGAAATAAGCAGATAATGGCAAAGACTGCCAACACACTATAAAGCAAGAGACAGGAAGAATATAAACGACCGCAAGCTATGAAAAGCACGTTATTCTTAGACGTTGAAGATTGTCATATCGTCATTGGATTCATCTCAATTTGGCAAATGAAACCCTAAAAATATAAAACACCTGTCAGAGAGTTGGCAAAGTTCAGAGTTCAGAAGCACGCTTATTTGCCAAGACTGACCATAACTATATTGAGTTTGACCTTTTTGATCTGGTGTCATTACTTAGGGGGCATTGGACCATTAGATATGCTGTACTTAAATTAGTTTAATAATGCAATTGGACCATCATCTATGTTGTTATTATAAACATTTAGTATGATCAAAAGATTTCATGCTGATTTGTCAGGTGTAAAAGCTCAAAAACAAAAGAAAATAATAATATATTTAGCAAAGAAAAAATCAAAAAATATTTATAAAAAGACCACTTCAACTATATCTAATAAAAAAATTAGGTCAAATTATTTTTTAATTGAATAAATGTCAATTTCAATTTTAAATGTTATTTAAATTGTAAGCTTATATGTAGTTGTTTGGAGTTAACACAATTATTTTATTTTTTATATGTATAATTAAAAAAAAAGTAATGAAAAGATTTACAATACTTCAAAAAAACTTATAAACTAATCAAAAGAAATTAAGTAAATGATATCAATATCAAAATTAAAACATTAGACTAAATTTAAGAGACAAGTCAAAAATATTGTAACAAGAATAGATTAAAAATCAAAAAATCAAAACTTTATTGAGTGATTCCAGTATCATCAACCTTAGTCTTCTCTTTAGTAGCTCATTCTTCTAAGAAGAATTCCCACTACACTTGTAAATATCCTTAGTCTATATATTTTTTAATTTTTAATTTTATTTCATTTGTAATATATTTATATTACCTTTGTATGTAATATATTTATTTTATTTCTTGTTTTACTTCTATTTTGAAAAATGTAATAACTATTTATACTTATATGATATTCTTAATACTTTATTTGTTATGTATTAATCAAAAATAAATTAAACAAAATAATATCACATATCAAAATTAAAGGATTGAATTAAATTCAAGAGACAAGTCAAAAAGATTGTAACAAGAGTAGATCAAAGATCAAAGAATCAAAACTTTATTGAGCAATTTCACCATCATCAACCTTAGTCTTCTCTTTAGTAGGTCATTCTTATAGGATGAATTCTCACTACACTTGTAAATGTTCTTAGTCTATATATTTTTTATTTTTTTTATTTTTTTTATAATATATTTATATTGTCTTTGTATGTAATATATATATATATATTTTTTTTTTTACTTTTATTTTGAAAAATGTAATAACTATATATATTTATAGGTTATTTTTAATACTTTATTTGTTAAGTATTAATACAAATTTTAAAATTTGATTTTTTTATATTTAAAAATAAATATTGACTTCAAAATAGTTTTTTTTTATTATTATTATAACATAAAAAGAATCCTTTATTATTTTTAGAAATCATTATAACATAAAAAAATATCCTTATACAAATTTTAAACTTTTTTGTAAAACATTATATGTGAATAATCTAGAAATCATTCTCTACATAATGAACAAATCATTTTATGACTATTTTAGTTCAAATTATGTTGGTCATACATGAGGGGTTCCAAAAATAGCAATTAAGGCCAATAAAAAATTAATTTAAAAAATATATAATTATAAAAATTATCTTAACCAAAATTCACCATAATACACATATTTCCCCAAAAGGAGTTAGAAAAAATACTTTTATTTCAAATTAATGTGATCATACACATGCATGTTTTTCCTCAAAACATAGGACTTTAAAAATGTCATTTTTGTACATCTTATAAAAAATGACTTTAATCATTTGGGTATTAGAATAAATTACCCATTTCAAAACTAGACATAAAATATCATGTTTCATATTTTTGGACCATATTAAGACTTTATTTGTAAGTTCTTCAAATTTTATTCCAACTATGAAAAACCTTGATTTTTAGGAAAAATACTTTAATGTTTTGGTCAAAAAAAAGATCCAACTTCTTGCACATACGTAGTAGGGCTTGATAGAGTACTCAAGAATCTTAATAATGAACATTATTATTTCAATACAATTTTTCTTTTCCCTTTCTAGTTTTTATTTATTAGGAATAGATCATTTGTTATAATTTTTTCTTTCAAACCACTTTCCAATATGGTTTCATATTGAATGGAAATTTTTTATACCCAAGGCTATGAAGACTAAATCTTTATAAACACATCATTTCCTTATCACAAAGCCATGTCTACTCTCATTCAAAATGTTTAGAACCTAGATCTGTAGCATGCATGATATTGGATGGATTTCTTGGTTGAATGATGGTATTTTTAATTTACTTCCCAATTTCTCCACGTGTATGGGTGATAGACAATTTTTACTATAAATAACACAAGGATACCACTACACATATCAAACAAGATGCCACCACTTTGAAATTACAATATTTGATTTAGTTTTTCAACTTAGAGTGTCTTCACTTTTCCACCAAAAGTATAGAGATTAAATCAAATCTTAGCTCCACTAGCTTCATATTGGATAAAAATTATTAAAATAACTCTCAAAATATTTACAATATTGTCATGCATTTCCTAATTCATTAAAAAAATAAACGATTAGAAACTTCTCCCTAACAAGTTTCTTGATATTCTTCAAGCCTTTTTTCCACTATGAGCATGTTTTCTCTACTCAAGAATACACTTTGGCTAGGGATTTTAATTTTTTGTATACAATATAAATGTGGTTCTTTGCTAGGTCTCTAACTCATAATGCATTCTTTGCGATTAGCTTCTTACTACAGATGATTTGTGGGAGGTTATTTTTGTAACATCTAATGAATAAGTTCTTAGTTGGATGCATTTCCCTTCGAATTATACAAAGGATTTTGGGCCATGGATGGTGATCTTCATGAGGCCTATCTTGAGTTATTTCATTCTAAATCAATAGTCCAATTTAATAAATAAAGTGAATATAAAATTTATACATAAAGCTAGAAACCCTAAAGAAATATGTAATTGGTAGCCTATCATTTTGTTGAATTTATCATACAAGACTATTGCCAAAGTTTTGGCTCTTAAGCTTAGGCCTCTTCTTCCTCATTTCATCCTCACTAAAAAAACTAGGTTCACTAAATATAGATTTATGTTAATTGATATAATTATTTTCTATTAAGGAATGGAAGGGCTCAATGCTCTTATCAATCTACCTTTTTAAAATCAAGATTGACTATTCCAAGGATAATGATCAGATTGAATGGCCTTTCATTGTGTCTATGCTTCAAGAATCTAGGTTTTTCCATTATTTTATCTAGTCTATGTAGATGTTTTTCATTGATTCCTCAAACTAAATTACCATCAATGGTCAATAATTCAAGTCATGCATACCTTTTCAATACAAACATCAAGGTTTCTTTCTTTCAATAAAAGGATTTGGCTATTTTTTAACCATTTAACTTCTAGACCCTATTTAAGGGTATTTCCCTTCCCAATTATCTCAACCAATTATTCAATAGTTATTTTTCCAATGACTTATTCCTCACTCCTATTGAAGATGAAGATAATATTAAATAGGCTATTCAACACTTTGATATTTATTTCCAAGCCTTTTTGTTGAGTATCCAAATGAAAACAACTACGTGCTATAGGATTTTTTTCCCAAGACAAACTTGTTAGATAATTAATATGAATGGAAATTCATCAATCATAGAAAAAAATTTCTTTGCATTAGATAGTTATGAATGGAAATAGATTGATCATGAAAATAATTTATATCTAAGTGGTATTCTCTCTACTTTTTAATATTCTCTTTCTTCCCTTTTACAAGGTGTTATTGCTAGAATTGAGAAGAAACTTAACATTTGGATCACCAAGCCTCTTTCTTTGTATGAACATTTTTATATCTATTTGAAAGTGTTGGAAATTACACGTCTAATATTCTTCTTATTGGGCTCCCTCAAAATCATCTTACTTAAATTTTGAAAATTTGCTTAGAGACTATCTTTGGGCCTCCTATGATAGGCACCATGGATTTTTTCATATTTTATAGTAATATTATTTTATTACCCATAAATTTAGTGGTTTGTGATTTCTTTCAATTGATCAATGAGGTTTATCCCTTTATGCCAAATAGATTCTTAGAGTTCTTGAGAGAAATTAAGCCTATAAAATTATCATCAAGCATTGTATCAATTCAAGTTTCCCTTCTAGATGACCAAAATTAGAATGTTTCTCATCATAAAGGATCCAATTCAAATTAAAGGAAATATTTAATTAAAAAAATTAAAAATCCTAGGAGGATATAATACTTTTCTTCTATATGAAAGAAATTATTTCCATAATGGCCTTTAAACCAACCAACGGTCTATTTGGTAACCTTCTATTATTTCTTTTCAAGACCAATCTCTAGCCAAATTCATGGAGTCACAAATTAAAAATGTTTAAGAAAAGAATTAAAAATCTCCTCAATCTCATTCAAAGATCTAACAATAATTTTTTTCTTGGCTAGAGATCAAAAGAAAATATAGGTTGTGTAATTAAGGCTAGGATACCTTTCACATTGTTATTCATGTCATTCATCTTCAGATGGTCCACAAAATTATGGTTGAGTTCTTCAAGCATTGGTGGAAGGATTGCAAGTGGTATCTTGCTAAACCATTTCATAATTATAAGCCTCACAAGGGATATTAATGACTTTCTCCTCATCTTCTTATTATTGGCCAACCAAATCATCATTGATAGTTTCAATCCTCTAGGGTAACTAGGAATCAAAAAATTTAGGCCATCTAATTGGTGTTATTGAACCTAAATTGGTTCATTTTACTTAATACATTTTTTATCAAGGCCTCTTACTTGATTCTCATCTATTTTATCTACGGTTTTACTAACCCCAATGTTCATATATGGATAATTGGAGCTCTCAAGCATCCTTTTCTAGTTTTGTACCAAATCATGGGAAGATTGGAATTAGATTCATAATTTATTTACACCTTTTAAACCTACTCC
>VDFB02327428.1:0-14691 GCA_007258455.2 Sequoia sempervirens
GGCATTCAAGGTGCATCCAAAGTAGCTCAATAGGACATGATGGATCAAATGAATGTGGTAGCTGTGAAATATCAGAAGGCTTCTATGAGGGTAACTCTTCACCGACACACACAGCAAGGACACACAGGTTTCGGCATTAACTTCATCTAAAAGATCTTAGGATAGTTTTTCTGAGCTTGATATTTTGTAAGCCTAAAGGCAGAGCACAAATTCTAAATATATAAGGCATTTTTTGCCTTTCTGTAAATAGTTCGAATTATGCATTCAAGGGAGTTAGTGATTTTTTCGTCAATCCTTTCTGAATTAGTGTATGTTTCTGTAACTCAACTGAAATTTTGGAATGCAAAATAGAGTTCATCTTGAAAACAAGTATTAATGTCATACCACTCTCATTTTCTGTATGTTAGCTTATGTATGTATTTCTTTAACAATGTTTTACCAAATTTGCATTCATACCACTTAGTTGTGAAGATAGTTCCTTCCTTCTCAAGATATGTATGTGGATCAAACCTGCCAAGAGTGATGCATAAAGCTGAATGGGGTGATGTTGAGTAGGTGAAACAGCAGCAGTCTAGTTTTCTTCAATGTGTTTCATCCTATTTTCATTTTTTTGATTTCTCATTAATTCGGTGTATCACCATAGAGTTAGTTTTACTTTCAATATATTCTCTTTCTCCCTTTCCCTTCAGAGAATCAGTAGTTTAGGTGATACCCAAAGGAAGCGGCCTTCTCCGGAGGTTCACTCAATCTCAGGTGACCCACAGCCTTGAGAGTGATCCAATGTTTACAGAAAGCTAGTCTTACAAACCGCATAGGGTGCATTTCTAGGTGACAACACCTTCACAAGATGTCATTATTTGAATTTTAGTACCTAAAAATGCATGTTCAAGCCATGTTACGACATAAAATCATAGTGAAATAGACCAAACATCATGAAGCAAGGCCTAAAAGACCATGAAAATGACAAGGGACCATTTTTCTATGATGCACCACCTAATCCAATCTACGTCTTCACTTCCTGATACAATCTGTCTGTTGGAAGTGTTGCTAAAATATGGCTCCTCAAATCAACTCCAAGAGTCATGACAAAAATCTCATGCCTTCGTTGACTAAGAGCGTCAACCACTATGTTCTCCTTCCCTTGGAAAAATTTCACCTCGAAGTCATACTTGCATAAGAACTCCATTCACTGTCTCTGCCTAGCATTCAAATTAGGCTGCATGAAAATATACTGCAGACTACGGTGATCATTGTGAAGTTCAAAACGGTGCTGCAACAAGAAATGTCTCCATTGAACCAAAGCATGAACAACTACAGCAAGCTCCTAATCATGAGTAGGATAATTCAGTTCGTGATCCTTGAGTTTGTGAGATTCATAAGCGATCACACGACCATCCTGCATCATCACGACTCCTAATCCCTCCAAAGACGCATCAGTGCAAACTACAAAGTCCTTAGTAGGATCAGGAACGACTAAGATAGGTGCACTATTCAACTTTTCCTTGAGTGTCTGAAAAACTAACTGACACTGATCTAACCAAATAAATTTCTTCCCTTTCCTTTGAAGAGAAGTGATGGGAAGAGCAATCCTAGAAAACCCCTGAAAAAACTGTCTATAATACCCTACAAGACCCATAAAAATACTAACCTCAAGTACATTGGTAGGCACAGGCCAATCAATAATGGCTTGAATCTTCGAGGGATCCACAACAATACCCTCTCCAGAGATAACATGACCAAGGTATTTCACTTTAGTCTGGAAGAATTCGCACTTCGCCAAATTTGCGTACAACTAATTCTCTCTCAAACACTACAATACCTATCTCATATGCTCTTCGTTCTCCTTCATATTTCTCAAATAGATCAGAATATCATCGAGAAACACGAGAACAAAGTGATCAAGGTATGTGAAAAAAACACCGTTCATCAAACTTATGAAAAAAAATGGTGCATTTTTTAACCTGAATGGTAGCACTATGAACTCATAGTGCTCGTAATAGGTTCAAAATACATCATTTTATGAATGTCAGCTTCTAAAATGCGCAGTTGATGGTAACCCAATTTTAGATCAATTTTAGAAAACATGTTAGCTCCCTTGATTTGATCAAAGAGATCATCAATTCTAGGTAAGGGATATCATTTATTTACTTTCAGTTTGCTCAATTGATGATAATTAATACACAATATGAGATATATGTCCTAATTCATGAAGATGACAGGTGCTACCCAAGGAGAAACACTCGTACATATAAAACCCTTAGCCAATACTTCCTCCAACTATAGACAAAGCTCTTCTAGTTCATGTGTGGTCATTCTATATGGAGCTCGAGATATAGGCTCTGCTCCAGGAACTAGGTCAATTCTAAAATCTCTGTCTTGTTTTAGTGGCATACCAAGAATATCACTAGGAAAAACATTTGTGAATTCCCCAAGAATAGGGTAATCATCAAGAGATACCTCTCAACTCTCCCCTACCTCTAAGTCAATAACTGTTGCTACAAACAATTGACAACCCTAATGAAAGAATCTCCTTAATTGCATAGCTGATATAATTCGCAAGGAGATGGGTCTTTGTATGCCAATTATTTCAACTTCTACACCAAAATCATCTAAGCAATGTATTGTCTTTTATTGACAATCAATCACTGCATGATGGGATTCCAACTAGTCCATACCCAAAACAATATCATAAGAACCAAGAGGTGTAACACGAAGATCTACTAAGGTAGATAGTGAGCCAATCCTTAGCTCACAACTGCGAACAAGGGTTTCTACTACTACCTTCACCCCAGAGGCTAATTCTACCTGCCACTTATCGCCTTGCTTTACTACCACGAGTCCACATCACTCAACAATAGAGGGGGAAATAAAGAAATCGGTAGCTCCAAAATTAAAAAGAATAGAAACATAGGTACCCTGTAACTGACTTGAAGACTCAACCATAGTATTTTGATGATCTACCTGGTGGTTATCTACCACAACAAAAACTCTATGTGAATGGCCTGCATCTCCAATTGTCAGCTCTGAAGTTGTCAGATGCTTACCAAATCTTGATGTATCTCTCATAGGGCACTGCCTAGCAATGTGACCCTATTGACCAAATGAAAAGCAACCAGTACCCCTTCCAAAACCTCTGCCACCTGAAGGTGCATTAGACTGCTAAAAACTACCTTTGCTAATCGTAGATTGTACACTCTATGCTGGCTGATCCTAACGGTTGTGCTTATTATGCCACCAGTTATGGTTCTTCCTAGACTGTGAACTGTTACCTTGTAGAGCTTGATAATTCTTATTCTTTGGTGCATAACACGTTGTTCTCCACCCTTAGCGGCAAGAGGAACCCCCTATCTGAGTTTGACCGCCTCACCGACCAAAACCTGTCAAAGGTGCACTACCTATCTGGACACCTATATGTCCACCTAAATCCATAGTCATATTCTCCTCCACAAGACATTCCTTCTCCATGACTACCTCCATAGTCTTCAGCTCGAAGACTCAGACTCCTCTGTTGATATAGGTGTTCAAGCTCCCGATGAACTATTGTACCAACATAGCCTCGTTGTCCACAATTTTGGCATACTGTTTGAGCTCATAGAACCTATGCTCAAATTGCTCAACTGACATGGCCATCTAACGCAAATCATGGAATTCATATGCACAACGTTGTCTACAATGCTTTGATAGGAAACACACTCTGAATCTCTCCAAAAACATGTCCCATGAAACATAACCAATCTCTAGATGAAGCTTATGCTCCTCTAATTGCCACCATTTAGAGGAAAAGCCTCTAAGATGCATAATGGCACATCTAGCTCTAGTGTTGCTACCATACGGATGCATAGCAAAACACCGTCCCAAGTCTATCAACCAAGTTTCCACCTCCAAACCACCACCAGTACCATCAAATGTGGGAGGGTGTACCCTCAATAAGTCTCTCATATGCCCTGCAACAACGACATCTTGCTTTGTAGTCTCAACAACTCTCCTAGGTGATTTGTCTTGTTCTCTAGCCACTTCCTGTTCAACCTCCTATCTAGGACCAAGTCGAGCAAGAACCTCCTCTAGTAAGGGACGCAATTGTGCTCCCTCTATCTCTGGTTGTATCATAATTTGTTCCCTGCTCGCCTAATCCAATTGAGGACCTTGTTTTACATGCTCACTCTCATGAGAACTCTGAGAGGGAGAGTTCTGATGGTTAGCCATTTGGCCACCACCTCGACCTCGACCATGACCCCTACCTTGACGTCTAGGCATGGTCCTACACAAAGTCAAGGACAAGTCTTAGTTATAAGACAAACAATAACAAACAGGAAAACACAATCTACTAAGTCTAACATCTAGGACAATCTAATGGGCGCACAAAACCAGAGTACCTAGTGTTAGAACCTTGAGCTCTAATACCAATCTATAACGCCTCACTAAGGAGCCCAGGGAACAACACATAAAGTAACAAAATAACTGAACAATTTTATTTTTTATGTTTGTGAAAAATATTCAGCAAACAAATTCTACCACAAGGAAGAACAAATAACATAAACAACATTCAGATGCTTACTATTCAGAAAAATGCAAGTCAAAGAAGAAAACCTGGATTATATTCTTGAATCTGACGCTAAAGCAAGAATCAGAAATTTTGAGAACTATTTATTCTCTAGTTGCACAAATCCTTCAAATTCACTATCTCCAAAACTTTTCAACCAAAACACAGAGAAGAAGCCTTTTCCAAAAACTATTGTGAAATTTTTCTTTTCTAGAAAACCCCCAAAATAAATTGTCATCTACAAATTTTGCACAACCCAAAGCTTTTAATTCATTTCCAATTAACTCATAATCACAAAACTTAACTAAATGTCAACATGCAATCACGATTGACCAAGCAGTTCTAATTAAACAATTACCCAAGATAACATTTTCTAACTTCGAGTCAATATTTTAGATATTTATTCATAATCTGTTGAAAACAAACCCTTCAAAATATCTACTTTTCATTTATTTAAGTTTGCACATTAAAATCAACAATTACATTTAAATAAATATCCTATTTAATTTAATTTAATAAATCAAACCATAAACACAATTATTTTAATTTAACATTTAAATAAAATTACATTAAATCAAATAAATAAATTAATAAACCATTTAACTAATTAATTAATTTCCAAACAAGACGTAAACATGAACGACACAACGGACTCGAATGACAATACAATGACAAGTGACAACACAGATAATCATCCTTTAAGGGAATGACGGCCAAGGAAGGACATGACATTATCTCTAAAGAACATGTTTCCATTGGGTCATGGCATGCTCAAACCTGACGAAGCAGGTGGAGTCGATGCCCAGTACCTGCAAACTACATCAAATAAAACTTTCAAACATATCTACATAAACTGACAATCACATTGTGAAAGAGAGTCGCAGCGTAGTAGGGTACTCACGAATAAGTAATGCTACATTGTCTCCTTCACCAAGACTCACCATGCACACTATAAATGCTAGAAGATTAATCTTTACTTGGTAAAGGTTATTCTTTAATTGTAATTTTTATTAACTTGTAGGAATATTCCAAAGAACTCTACAAGTTCTTTGTCTTTGTCATCCCCACACATGTGTGAGGATAACTTATTTTTTTAATTCCTTTATTAAGGAATATTTGTAACCACCTCCTTAAGAGGTGACACTTTGCACAATAATACAGACGAATGGTGGCATTCATTGAGCTGGGAGTTACATTATAACCCTCAACTCTACTTATTGAGGTGCCTTCTCCCTCATCTTCAAGACTGCGGCAAGCGCTGTGCTGTTGAAGTTCTCTCTCTTTGTATTATTCTTTAGGCATTTTGCCTCCATTCATAATATTGGGTTTTTCTTGTTTTTTCCTCTTAACAAATTCTTGTGTCTCTCTTGCTTTGGTGGTGCTTGGTTTGGCTACTTCAACTTATTTGGTAATCTCTTTCCTTCAAACAATTGCTCTTTATTAGTACTTTCCATTGCTCCTTTTTATTTCCTTACATGGTATCAGAGCTTGGTATTACTAATATCTTGTGAGCTATCTTGTTGAAGGTTTACCAAATTTTTCAGCACACCATTGGAGACACTCTCAAAGATGAGAAGAAGAGCTAGTGCCTAATCTTGGTTGTTTTTTGTCTTCTAACCCTTGTGCAGATTTTGTATCTAAAGTTTTAAAGTATTTTAGTTTGCATGCATATTTAAGTTTATGCACTTTTTTTAAAACCCTCAAATAAAGGGTTATAGTTCAAGTTTTTTAAAAACCCATTTTTTGCATGTTCAATTTTTTGTAAAAAATCAAATTTTTTTTAGGGGGCTCTAACTCTAGTTCAAAAATTCATTTTAGGAAAAAAAGCTAATCTGTTTTTTTTGCAAATTAGTATATTAGATATGTAAAAAATCTCATTATAATTTGTATGCATGTTTATTTTTTTAAAATCCTCTGTTTTAAAAGTTTTAAAAAAATCATCTCTATTTTTAATACAATTTTTTTTAATAAAATAAAAATAAATCAAAACATTTCATTTATTTTTCTTTTTCAAAGATTTGAAATATAAATCCTAATTTTTTAAATACTAATCATAATCAAACAAAAATTTGAATTAAGGCTTCAACCCCTCGCTTTTGCAGTTTTCTGCCGGTACAATAATCGTTACAAACTCCTCACACTCATTCATATCCTCAAGCAGCTCTCAAAGCCTCACCACATCTCTCCCCAATCACCACATAGCCCGCTCTTGAGCTTAACATAGTGTTGGATTGGTTTCTAGATTTATATCTAAACCACAACAAACTCATTTTAAAGTTGCAAAAGTAATTTTAAGATATGTTAAAGGTACTCTTAATCTTGGTCTTTTTTATGATGCAAATTGTGATTTTTCTATAAAGGGTTATACTAAATCAGATTTAGGAGGTGATCCCAATGATGGGAGATCCACTTGTGGTTATTGTTTCTTTGTTGGATCAGGTGCAATCTCATGGAATAGTAAGAAACAACAATCTACTTCTCTTTGTTATACAGAAGCTGAATATAAAGGTTGTACAAATGCATCTAAAGAAGCATTATGGTTAAGAAGATTACGTGAAGACTTGGGTCTACCTCAAAGGATCCTACTCCTTTATATTGTGATAATCAAAGTGCTATTGCTTTGGCAAAGAATCCAATTTTTCATTCAATGACCAAGCACATTGCTCTTCAACATCATTTCATTAGAGAGCAAATTGAAGACAAGCAAATTTCTCTTTTGTATTGTAAAGGTGAAGATCAAGTTGCAGATATTCTCACCAAAGCTCTTTGTAAAGATAAATTTCTCTTCCATTGTAAAAATCTTGGATTACAACCCATTGAAGGGTTTGATGTAACTTCCCAAAGTAAAGCTTAAGGGGGGATGTTAGAATATTAATCTTTACTTGGTAAAGGTTATTCTTTAATTGTAATTTTTTATTAACTTGTAGGAATATTCCAAAGGAATCCCTACAAGTCTTTTGTCTTTTGTCATCTCACACATGTGTGAGGATAACTTTTTTTTAATTCCTTTATTAAAGAATATTTGTAACCACCTCCTTAAGAGGTGACACTTTGCACACACATAGATGAATGGTGGCATCTATTGAGCTGGGAGTTACATAACTCCTTTCTTCTCACCTCTACTTATTGAGGTGCCTCTTCTCTCATTCTTCAAGACTCATGCAAGCAAGCAGTTGTTGAAGCTCTCTTGTATTATTCCTTAGGCATTTTCCCTCCATTCACATTATTGGCTTTTTCTGTTTTCCCCTTAACAAATCATTGTGTCTCTCTCTCTTTGCTTTGTGGTGCTTTGGTTTGCTACTAATCTATTTGCATTCCTTTACTTCAAACATTTTCTTTATTATTACTTTCCATTTCTTTTTCCTCTTTCAATAAACAACATCAAATACATCATCCTAAACACACTAATGCTCTGAAATAGCATGAAACCATAACACACATAATGTTCATCATAATGTCGCCACACAAACAAAATCAGATGATCAACAATGTCTCTAATGTATCATCAACAAAGTATAAAAACTAGCATAGTATCAGTGTTGTAATTGAAATAAAGTAGCATAGTATCAAACACAGCTAAAACAACTATCAACCGAATAGAAAAAAAAATTGAATCAAAGTGCAGCAAATGGAGGGACACTACATATGGCAGTGTTAGACAAGGCAAATGCAATTAGGGAATGATTGTCCAAATAAAGTAACAGTGCTAATCACAAGTTCAATGTTTCTTCTTAGCCATTGTATAATGGAGGTAGTGGATTGCATGTTTGAGCAGTGTTTTGAGACTCATCAAAGATGGGAGAATAGTGAATAATACCTTACAGTGGACTGTGAAGTAGTGACAATAAGGTTGAAGGATCTTAAGACCCACAATACCATGAAATAATGAGTCCCCTATAGTAAGTAGGAAGTTTATAGGGCATGGTTTGATTTTATAGAAGGATGCTCATTAAAGGAATCTTCAAGTGATAGTGAGTGAGATATTTGAGATTGCAGCTGAGGGTGCAATATCTAGTCTTAAAGGTAGTTAGCAATCCAGTAAATGTGCAAGAAAATCAAATCGTACACAACAAACAATTCACAATGTTATCTTACATAATGCCTTGAATTTGAAGATAAAAATCTCATTGTATCTTGATGAAAGTAGTGACATTAATGGTCAATCACTAGCAACCATGATTTTAAAACATGATGTGCTTATAATGGAGGCAACATTTTAAGCAAGGAAGTGAGTGGTGGTTTGGAACAATGATAGGTATGAAGGACTTGATTTATATGCATACTATGATGTCTAGCTTAAGACAACGTTCTTAGAAGAGATTGAAAGTTACAATGATAAGGATTAAAGCAAAGACTGAGATCTATTGAAAATCCATTGTCATGAAGATATTAAAGATGTCACATGTAAAACTCTAGTAGCTGGAGTAATGAATACAGTGCCAAAGAGGGCATTGTGTTGGGGAAAATTTAGGGGATCTCCACATTATCTAATCACAAGAAAATACATCATTTATTTAGTTTTTTAAATTAAAAAGAAATCATTCTAAACCCTATATAGGATACATTGATACTTCAAAAGCATCTGATTTGTTTTTTAAAATTAAAAGAAATCATTCTAAACCCTATATAGGATAAATTGATACTTCAAAATCATCTAAAGGAATTTGAGATTATGTAAATATATGTCAATTAAATACCTGGATTACAAATAGTAGCATGAACAATGTAACCCTTCTTGAGCAGAGTAGGAATGAGATAAGTAGCAATGAATCCTATGCCTCTTGTCACACACATCTCCTTACCATTCTTTGTCATTCTTTATTGAAACACTTCTCCATTTTGGCGGGCTATGCCTAAAAATAATGTTTCAACAAAGGTTTTAGAGTATGTTTATTAAAATGAAAACTCCATTCTGGCGGGCTACACCTGAAAATAAGATTTCGATGAAAATTTTAAGGTATGTTTATTAAATTTTTAGAGTATTTTGGGAGGCTATATTCTTGATTCCTTAAATGATTTATTCAAATGGAT
This sequence comes from Sequoia sempervirens, assembly GCA_007258455.2. Taxonomy (NCBI): domain Eukaryota; kingdom Viridiplantae; phylum Streptophyta; class Pinopsida; order Cupressales; family Cupressaceae; genus Sequoia; species Sequoia sempervirens. The sequence continues at coordinate 9,572 of VDFB02327428.1, forward strand.
TGTGACGAAATAAATGACTAACTATTTAGTCATTTTTATTTGTGTGACTAAATATTTTTTAGTGAATGACCAAATTAGTCATTTATTTACTCATTTGTAGCTGGGTTGCAAAAAAATAGTAGAATTTAGTCATTTTTAATTGTTGTGACTAAAATTTTGTCACCTAGTCATTTATTTTCCAAATTCTTCTAGTGTGTATTAATAGGGGCCTTAGATTGGTGCAAATGATATTTATGTATATATAGGGCCACTAGTTAGATAGAAAGAGATAGAGGGAGAGGGAGAGGGACAAATAGAGAGGAAGAGTGAGAGAAAGAGAGAGAGGGAGTGAGATAGAGAGATAAAGAGGGAGAGGGAGAGAAGCATAAATAAATGGTGAGAGATAGAAGAGAGGGATGGAGGAGAAAGAGGGAAGGAGGAGGAAAGGAGGAAGGAGTCCCAAGGATGGAGATATAGAGAAAGATATGAGGAGCCAGTGTGGACATGGAGATAGATAAAAGAGAGTGGAGATAGAGGGAGAGGGAGGGAGGGATAGAGGAAAGAGGTGAGACAGTCTCCATAGAGTGATGAGGGGATATATGCATAGACATGGATGTGGAGAGGAGATAAAGAGAGGGATGATGGAGGATAAATATATAGAGGGAGAGGAGAGAGGAAGGGGGGTATGGATAGATATGGAAGAGGGAGGATAGTGAGATAGGAAAGAGATGGAGGGAAGAGACATAAGAGATAATGGATAGAAATATAAAATAGGGAAAGGTGGATATGGAGAGAGAGAGGAGATAGAGGGAAATAGGAAAGAGGGGAGGGAAGAGGAACAATGATAGAGGACGGAGGAGATAAAGAGATAGAGGGAGAGAGAGAGAGAGAGAGAGAGATGGAGAGAAAGAAAGAGAAATATAGATAAAGAGGGAGAGAGAGAATTTAGTTTTAAGAAATGGGATCACATTGATTATTTTATAAAATATCATATTTTATATTTTACAAAAAACACACATTTTGTGGAACATGAAACACACTCATGTTTTGTGTTTCATAAAATTGGATAGCATTTTTAGTTAGAAAATGTCTCACCCTTTTTCTTTGGAATAGGTTTGTAAAACAAGCCTAAAGGCTTGGACTATTAATTTTCCTCCATTTCACATGTTTTTGAGCTTCAATGGAGTTTCTCAACATGCGTGTCATCATATTTACACATTGTATAACAATATTTAATAAAATTACCACTAAAATATTGCATGTCTTCTTAGCTTTCTAACCATATAATTTTTTTTATATTTGACATAAATTAACATATTTATTTTTTTATTTCTTTTACTTATGTTTCTATATTCCTCAGATATGTGTGTATTGATTTTTCTTTATAAATTTTGATTATGTTATATTTCATTTAGACCTATTATTACTTGCATTCTTTCTCTCTAAGGTTAGTGTGGATCTAACATGGTTTCCTTTCATGATCATGAGATGCTTCGTTTTAAAATTTATTGCAAACATATGAGAACAAATCTAAAAGAAAGAAAACTAATATTTTCTAATGATCACAAAATTGTCATGTAATACAAATCATATAGGTATACCAAACAAAAATAATTTAACATACAAGCTATAAATGAAATATAATTTCTTTATGTTTGTGTAATGGTAAAAATTATAAACCTTGCACTTTTCCACATTTATTTTAGACACACTTTGGTTTGGTTGGAATGTTTATGTACTAACTAGTGAATAAAAGGAATATTCTAGCATGGAAGCTGGCAAATAACTTAACCAAGTTATTTTATTTTATCTACATACATTCCCAAGAATTAACCTTGACTCTCAAACTATCCATCTAAATTCTCCCATATCATTTCCACAATTGTTGAAGTGACACCTATATTTTCAATTTCAAAAATTGTTGAAGTGACACCTAGATTTTTAATTTCAAATATAAAATTTGGATCTTTCCAAATCCCTTTTACTAGAGGTGATGAGTCTCTAAAGTGCAAAAAATGTTACCTTGTGTGCTAGCATTTTGTATTTAAGGAAAACCCCTAGTTACATTCATTTGACATCTAGAAAGAGAGAGATATAAAACCTAGAGATTAGTAGAATCTAGCTTCATTACTCATTGTGTCATCAAAAGAGCATGACATCAACATGGTATCAATGCTCTAGTCATACTAGATGACTTCTTGTTATCTTTGATCTTTGCTCCAACTATTGAATTGTCCTATCTAGGGGTTTGGAATAATCTTCTTGACTAGCAAACTCCCCAAAAGTATTTGTAAGTTAGTTGTTGTAGGTTATGGACAATGATGTGAGTGGATTTTAAGGAACCAAATGAAAAAAGTTAATAGTTGTAGATCAAGACTAGGTTTGTATGCAAGGTCAATTTTTTACATGTAGAGAACAATTTTGTAGTCCCAAAAGTGGCCTAGAATTTAAAAACCAATTATTTTCTCAATTACCTTATAAGCCTTAATTTTTTGGAATATTGGCAAATCATTTGATGGTATCTATCATAACCAAATCAATTTCAAACCTAGTGGTAAGTACACATTAATAGTCATTTTGAAAAGTGATAAAAAGAGACTTGAACTTGGAACCAAATATTTCCAAGAAGATAGCTCTATCAATCCTCCTATTAACTCATCCACATGCAAAAGTGGTAAATAGACCCCCAATTGGACACAATAAAAAAAATGTGTATCACACTATTAAATTTTTGCACATTAAAAATGATCGAAAGACTATGTAGATTTGACAAGCTACGAAAATATTGCAAACATCTTTTTTTTAAATGGTGAAGAACTATGTGGCTACAATGGAAGTGTAAGAACAAATGAGATCAATAATTATGGTATATGTGGTAATAATTAAAACTAAAACTTTTAGAGGAAATATGTTACATTTTCAATAGTCACAACTTGTGGGTCATATTAAATGTTAGCATCAAAGAGGAGGGTGATAACACAATCCTAGACTTCTATCAAGAGGCAAGCCATGAAGTTCAAGAGTGATCATATTATTCTTCAATTATACAATAAATATTTTTGTAAAATGTTAATGTTCTTCATTTAAAAAAGCTTTGATAAGCTATTGAAGAGAAAACAAAAAAAAAAACTAAGGTAGAGTTAAGATTTCATTACTACTCTTTTGATTGCTTATGATGTTCTCTTGCCCATTAAATTGCAACATGTTCTTGTACCTCATCTACCAACTAAATATGATGACACATCTGAGTCGACATTACAAGAGCTTCTTAAAGAATGAGAAGGATGAGGGGATGCAAATTCATGAAACTCTAGATTTGAGTAGTGTTGTGTTTGGAATCGACTTGCTTCCTTTAATTCTAACACTACCTCATTCATTGTAGGCCTATTCTTAGAAAAAGGTGAAGTACAAACCATTGCTAATTCTACCACTTTCAACATTGCATCTTTACTATAATTGTTTAGCAAAGTGGGATCTGCAATGTTCTCTATGCCATCCTTTAATAGAGATGCCCTTACCTGACATAAACAGCAACTTATAATTTAGTAGTAACAATCAAATTTTGAGACCATATATTTTAAGCTTTCAAAGTCCATAACTTTTTTTGAAATAATAATTGGAAACAAACTTTTAATTATTGTAATTTTAATTCAAGGCTTTAAAAAATCTCTATTATAATTACCCAATTAGAGATGTGTATGCTTTCAGTAGTAGAGGTGGAGTTGTGTACAAAGTGGGGATGTTTTCCACTAATAATCTCCATCAAAACAACTCCAAAGCTATAAACATCACTCTTTTCTGTCAATTGATTTATACTGTAATACCTGTAAAAAACCAACTAATAAATTCATTTTATTTTTAAATTAACAAAAATCAAAAGAACATCAACCTTTTTAAAAGATATTTGAAAATAGTTGATACTCTCTTTAAGAAATCCTCAAACTCCTCGTACTCTTTTAATGATTCAAAGCATAAATGACCCTCTTGAAGGAAGCATTTAACCTCTTCTTTGGATTGTCCAAGGCATAAGTGACTTGATCAAATTACTTTGGTATAAGAACTTGGACATCTAGCAGCTCGACACCTTATTTATGCGCATCCTTAATGAAGAAGAATTGCAGTTATTAATAGACTCGTTTACTGAGATTATGTATTGGTAAATCAGTTAAATAATGTACGTGAGACTTTTTCCTATTCTTTGATAACTCAAGGTATCTGGCTGATTTTTTTTTAAGGGTAACTGGTTGTGAGATAAACAGGGCAGGGGCAAGGTTCACTATATCATACTTGAATTGATGGACTGTAAGGGGTTGAAGGAATAAAGACCCTTAAATATTTCACATATAATTGAATTGAGTATCAATAAAGAAAAGACAAGCATATTTACTCCGGATCTAGATATCCAGGGGTACCCATTACATGGGTAGATACGTGTGTAGCTCCATCCAAAGGTCCCATCTTTGACAACCCAAAATCGGCTATTTTTGCTTCCATTGGATCATTCAGCAGGATATTGGAGCTCTTTACGTCCCTGTGAATAATGCTCGGCTTGCATCCTACATGTAAATATTCCAGTCCTGCTAAAAAATAAGCAGCTGTTAGACCCCATGACCTTTTTCAAGGTTAGCACCCACTTTTTTAGTTGCCGTAAGTATCTGACTAACCTTGGGCAGCATGTAATGCAATGATCAGTCTTCTTTCCCATTCTAGAGTATTTCTTGAAGAAGTTTGACCTGAAACCAAGCAATGCGGGCCTTTGAGTACCTAAATGAGCAGAAAAAACCTCTCTATCATATACATGGGCATGAGTTATACATTTGGGCAACGTTGTGAAGTATACCATCAAGACAATGTCGCAGGTCTCCATTAGACATGTATTCATATATAAGAACCAAATTTTGCTCCTCTGTGCAGTACCCCACAAATCTAACGAGATTCTTATGGTGTAATTTGGAGAGAATGTCCACCTGCAGCGCCCAATGAATTTCAGAAAGATTCGTAAGGTGTGGTTTGGTGTGGTGTGGTGTGATTTTTAGTTTCGATTATGAAGATCAAAGACATTAAAGATTTAAACTTTAAGAATGCTCAGTTTTTGATGGAGCGATTAAAGTTCTCAAGTTTTAATTGTAAAATGGGTATGA
>VDFB02327429.1:0-20116 GCA_007258455.2 Sequoia sempervirens
GTCAAGGATGACTTCTATGTGGTTAGTATTGGAGATACGGATGCTGTCCTTGGCATTCAGTGGCTGCGATCTCTTGGAGAGATCTCTTTAAATCTGCAAACCATGGAACTCAAATTCCAATCCGATGGAAAGAAGGTGGTGTTGAGAGGCATGTCAAATGGTGGTCCTCGGATTGTGTCATTCAAAAGGATGGCAAGGTTGATACGTCATGACCAAGTGGAGTGGGCTGCGGAGTGCATGATTCTTCCAGCAAGTCCAGTTGAAACGAAAAGAGAGTATCCTCCAGATATTCAGTCTTTACTCACTAAAAAGAGTAAAGTGTTTGCCGATTTACCTCCTGGACCACCTCCTGATCGAGGTTCAGAACATGTCATAGAGCTCAAGGAAGGAGCCAAGCCAGTAATCACAACTCCTTATCGGTACCCCAAAAAGCAAAAGGATGAGATCGAAAAGAACATTAGGGAGCTCTTGGAGATGGGCTTCATTCGGCCTAGTAAGAGTCCCTTTGCCTCAGCTGTTGTTCTAGTAAAGAAGAAGGACGGTACCATTCGGATGTGTGTTGATTATCGTGCTTTAAATCAAAGCACCATCAAAAATCGATATCCAATTCCAAGGATAGATGAGCTCATTGATGAGCTACATGGAGCTAAGTTCTTTTCAAAGATAGATTTGAGGTCGGGCTACTATCAGATTCGAATGAGAGGATCTGATGTGGAGAAAACAGCCTTCAGATGTCATTATGGTCACTTTGAGTTCTTAGTCATGCCATTTGGGTTGACTAATGCTCCTGCCACCTTCCAGTCCTGCATGAACAGAGTCTTCCAGAAGCAGTTGAGGAAGTTTGTGCTAATATTTTTTGATGACATCTTGATTTTTAGCAAGACTTGGGAAGAGCATCTCAAGCACTTGGAGGAAGTGCTTAACATCCTAGAATCAGAAAGCTTGTTTGCCAAGGAATCCAAATGTGAATTTGGAATGACGGAGCTGCTTTACCTAGGTCACATCATCAGTGCCGAAGGTGTGAAGGTTGATCCAGAAAAGATCAAGGCTATTGTTGATTGGCCACCTCCTGAGAACCTAACTCACTTGAAAGGGTTCTTGGGCCTTTGTGGATTTTACAGAAGGTTTGTTAAGGGTTATTCTCAGAATGCTGCTCCTCTCACTGACCTTACGAAAAAGGGAGCTTTTTGCTGGTCAGAAAAGGCACAAAGTACTTTTGATAAGTTCAAGAAGATAATGAGTTCATGTCCTGTTCTTGCAATTCCAGATTTTTCCAAGCCCTTTGAGCTGCAATGTGATGCATCCGGAGAAGGTGTTGGGGCTGTTTTAATGCAAGATAAGCATCCCATCGTGTTCGAGAGCAGAAAATTAAGAGGAGTTGAGAAGACCTATTCTATTTATGACAAGGAGATGCTTGCAATCATGCATGCATTAGCCAAGTTCAGACAATACTTGGTGGGGAGTAAGTTTGTGGTCAAAACTGATCACAATAGTCTCAAGCATTTCATGCATCAAAAGGACTTGAACGAAAGACAGCAGAAGTGGGTGAGTAAGCTTCAAGCTTACGATTTTGACATTGAGTATGTCAAGGGCAAAAACAACATAGTGGCTGATGCATTATCCAGAAGACCTCATTTGAGCTCATTATGTGAGCTTACTGCTGATTGGAAGAATACCTTGCTTGCTGATTATGCCAAAGATCAGTTCGCAACCAGCATTATGGAGGGTACTTTTCATGATGAAAGGTACAAGGTAGTTGAAGGGCTGATACAATACAAAGGGAGAATCTTTGTGGTAGCTGATTCTAAGCTCAAGAAGAAGATTTTGTTGACATTTCATGATATACCACTTGCTGGTCATTCTAAGCTCAAGAAGAAGATTTTGTTGACATTTCATGATATACCACTTGCTGGTCATTAGGGATTCTTCAAGACTTATAGGCAGATCCGAGAAAGGTTTTCTTGGAAGGGGTTGAAGAGTGAAGTTCAACGATACATTCAGGAGTGTCCTATTTGTCAGATGAATAAAAATGAGCATACACTTCCAGCTGGTCTGCTGCAACCTCTCCCCATTCCCAACCAAAAGTGGGAGAGCATCTCAATGGACTTCATCACAGGATTGCCCAAAGTTCAAGGAAGAGATTGTATCTATGTTGTGGTAGACAGATTGACAAAATTTGCTCATTTCTTTGCTATTACCAGCTCATTTTCAGCAGCTCAAGTTGCTGATCTGTTCTTTCATGAGGTGTTTAGGTTGCATGGGTTGCCTAGAAACATTGTGAGTGATAGGGACAGCAAGTTCCTAAGCACATTTTGGCAAGAGGTCTTCAGAATGAGTGGTACAGTGCTTACTCCAAGCACTAGTTATCACCCTCAAACGGATGGGCAAACAGAGATAGTAAACAAATGGTTGGAAGGATATTTGAGGAATTATGTTTCAGAACAGCAAAGGGCATGGGTGAAATGGCTTCACTTGGGAGAATACTGCTACAACTCCTCCTTCCACATGTCGATAAGGATGTCACCTTTCATGGCTCTTTATGGTTATGAGGCCCCTAGCTTTGCAGATTTGGTGTTTGGAGAAAGCAAAGCCCCTCTAGCCAAGGATATGTTACAGCAAAGTCAAGATATATTGAAATCCTTGAAGAACAATTTGCAGATTGCACAGAATCAGCAAAAGATGTACGCTGATCAGCGGCGTGTTGAGCGCTCTTTTGAGGTTGGAGATATGGTTTATCTTCGATTACAGCCCTATAGACAGTCTACTCTCAAGAAGAGTGGAGCGGAGAAGCTTAAGCCTCGCTTCTATGGTCCGTTCAAGGTTATCAGAAAGGTGGGAGCTGTAGCTTACGAGTTGGAGCTGCCTTCGAGTAGCAAAGTGCATAATGTATTCCATGTGTCTCGCCTCAAGAAGGCACTCGGGCACAACGTTATTGCTTCATCTCAATTGCCACCCTTGGATGAAGAAGGACAGTTAGTTTTGATTCCTGAGGAGATTCTTGATTCCAGAGAGCGTTCTTTGAGGAAAAGAACAATCAGAGAGTTTTTGGTGAAGTGGAGGAACTTGCCCATGGAGGATGCAACTTGGGAAAATGAGGAGATTCTGCAGCATCCGAGTTTACAATTGCTTGAGGACAAGCAATCTTGGGGAGGGCGGACTGTAATGTCCCCTTCTCGAGCATGACTTCTTCTGATTTACCGTTAGCCTATTCTGGAGACCCGTAGGCTTTCCGGTGGTGAAATTAGGGTTTCTTGGCTGGTGGTTTCTTGTGCTCACGGATTGGCGTTTGAATTGCGGATTCCTTCTGGGTTTTTCGTGAGCTTTTCGGTGATGTGTTCGTTTTGGCATTCTGAGCACTTTCACGAATTTACTATTTTTAGTAAATTCTATTTCTGGCAGTGGTCCTGTTGGTTTCGGCTCGATTGACCTTCTACTTCAGTATGCTCAGTTGGATTGCTCAACTTTGGTTTTGGGGCTCATTTGGAGAGATAAGTTGGATTATTTTTAATTAAGTCACATTATAATGTTATATTTTGGCTGTTGACCCCACCTTGGCCTAGTGATTGAACTTATGTTGTTTTAAAAAGAGGGTCCTTGAGGGGTGGCGCTTCATGAAGACTTTTCATTATATTCTTAAGTCAAAAACCAATGTATGAAAAGGTACGCCCATCCTTGGTGAAGATTATTTTAATTAAAAAGTCAAATTGCTTCAAGACAAAGGGGACGCCATCCTTGGAGGGAAAAGGAGTTACTTTAAATTTGAAAATAGGGTTTCTAGAAGCTTCCAGTGTGCCTTTGCAAAGTTATAAAAGGAGGTCTTGGTCTTCAGTTTCATCATCCAACTTCTTGAGTAAAGTTATGCTGCCGAAATGGTGAGAGGATTGCTTCGAGGAATGAATGCCTCCTAGCTTGGCTCGACTTCGTGCTTGTGAGACAGCACCTAGTGGAGATATTTCTTGTGTTTGAGTGCATTTTGTAGTGAGGTGTGCTTGTAGAGAGTAAATTGCATTAGTAGTTCAGTTGTTTGCATTTTTATGTCATTTCCAGAAGTTGCTGAGTTCATAGCTAAACTGCTGTTTTCATTCATATTCCAAAAATACAAAAAGATTGCATTCTGGGTGCTTCGCATTTGCATTTGTCTAGGGAAGGCGCCTATATTTGTGAAGTTTCATAATTTTTAATAAAGTGCTGATTTTTATATGAAGAAATCGCCCTTCTCCTTGGGCCGTACATTTTGTACTTGCATTGGATTCAAGATAAAATTAAATACTGTGTATTGGGTCTGTTTTCTGGTACTCCCTTGGGCGCCTTGATCATAGAGGGCTGTTGCATTTCGTTTGGAGTCAATCGGGTGAGAAGGGTGAGAGTTGTGATCATTTCAAATTAATTCTGTGTTGCTGTTTACCAGTTTCAGACTTTGTGACAGTCATATCAGTTCGCATTTTGAGTGGTTCTTGTGTTGGAAAGTGATAGGAATCCTTGGGAAAACATTGAGAAGGACTTACTTATCATTGCTAAGGTTGAAGAGCTCTATTTACTTGATATTGCAAGCAATTTTCACATATTGTAAGCTGTACAGTAGTACTGTCAGCATCTTTAGTTTTCTTGCACTTTTCAATGTTTGTATCTGCCCACTGAATAAGTGGAAGAGGCTGGCTTGCCGCCTATTTTCTTAATTTGCTTGTAAATTCAAAGACTCCGCCATATGGTCGCCTCTTGTCTGTCATGGACTGAGTAGCACATGCTTGGTGTAGAGCTTCTTTCCAGTATTGCAATAGATAGGGACCCTCTGACCGAATGCTCGTCGTTCGCCGGCGCATCTCGTGGTTAGAGTTTCTTTCCAGCATTTACTTTTGAGACCCTCTGACTAATGCTCACACCTTGCCCTTTTCGGGATCCTGGTGTACATTCAGGTTAGAGTTACTTTCAGCAACGTTTTGGTTTTCTGACTAACTTAACGGATGCTTGACTCATTAATAATTGCATTGAAAATTTGAAAAAATTGGTCGTATATTTCTAAACCTTAAATGAATAATCATCATTTGTGTTATGGCCGACCTCTCCTCTTTGGCGCGATTAATTAAAAGAATATATATATTTATTCTTTGCTTGGCCGACTTGATATATGAAAGGAGGTGCCTCTTCAATTTGTATATAAAGGAGTTCACTTATCATTTGTAATCATTCAAGCAAGTTCAATTCAGTCAAGTGCGAATTGCATTAAGAGCAGATTGCGAATTGTTTCAAGGGAAGAGTTAGATATTGGAAGGTGCAGATTATCATCTGCCATTGCATATTGTGTAGGTGCTGAAGGTTGGCCTTGTTATTGGCCTCATTGTAAAGAGGATTGTTGCCTCTATTTATATATATAAGAGAGATCTTTGTTGCTGGGTTTTTCTCCCTCAAGAGGAGGGTTTTCCCAGGGTATATGCTGTGTTATTGTCTATTTTTTGAATTAATTTTCTGTGCATATAATCTGTTCATTAAAATTTACATGGTATCAGAGCGGGTTTGGGAGGATCGTGATCAGATTATTTCTAATCAGCAATACCCTAGTTGTTCATCTATCTACATTAGTCAAGATGGTGAACAGTTTGAAGATCGAGGATAGACTCGAGGGTGCATCCAACTTCACATCATGGAGGTTTAGGATCATGCTTACCTTGTGTGAAAATGACTTGGGTGAGTTCGTAGAGTCCAACATTCCTGAACCTGAGGAGGAAGAAGTGAAGTTACAATGGGTGAAGAAAGATGTTAAAGCAATGAAGATATTGGTTAATTCCGTCAAGGATCATATTGTGCCTATCGTCTCTAAGTTGAAGACAGCGAGAGATATGTTCAAAACATTGGAAGAGATGTACGAAATTAACAATACCAGTCGAGCACTTGCACTGAAGCAACAACTTCATCATGTGAAGATGGTGAAAGGTGAATCAGTGATTGCATACTTTATGAGGATTGCAGATTTGAGAGATCAGCTCTCTACAATTGGGCATATGGTTGATGACAAGGATCTGACTATGCTCGCTCTCAATGGGCTGCCTTTGTCTTGGGAATCATACATTCAGGGAATCAGTGCAAGGTCAAAATTGCCTAAGTTTGATCGCCTAAGATCTGATTGCATTCAAGAGGAATCAAGGTTGGTGGCAAGAGGCGTTGGTCAAAGTTCAAACAATGAAGATATTCATGTTCTCGCCTCCCATACTTCAAAGAAGGAAGGAAAAGATGGAAGGAAAGGATTCTTCAAGAGGAATCGGGACAAGGGAAATGATGATGCACCTCCATTTAAGAAGAAGAGGGATATGTCCAAGATTCAATGTTTTAGGTGTGACAAGTTTGGGCACTTCGCCAAGTATTGTCCAACTAGACCTAAGCAATAGGTCACCGTTGCGGATGTTGATGATGCCTCTCCTCAAAAGGATTCAAGTGAATATTTGTTCTATTCAGCATTATCAAGCAGTGTACCTTCCAACACCAACACTTGGATAATCGACAGTGGTGCTTCACGACACATCATTGGAGATGATGCTAGCTACTCCGTGAAAGGAATTGGGTCCTCTACACTTCATTTGGATTACGGCATCTCACTTCAGTTGAGTAATGTTCTTTATGTTCCTGGTATCAAGCGCAATCTTATTTCTATTTCAGCTTTGGAAGATAAAGGATATCAAGTTGCCTTCTCCAAAGGCAAAGTTCTAGTATGGATGGAGAACACTAGCTTCAAGGATGCTCAAGTAATTGGAGTTAGACATGAAAACCTTTACAAGGTCTACACACGTTCTTTACAAGCTTTGGTTCATGACTCTTCAAGTCTTTGCAATCTTTGGCATCGGAAATTGGCTCACCTACACTTCCGAGCCTTACCTATCATGGAGAAGATGGTGACAGGCCTTCTTAAGTTCAACCAAGAGCACGAAGGTACTTGGAAGGGCTGCGCATTGGGTAAGAATATAAAAGCCCCTTTTCATAGTAGAGAAAATAGATCTAAGTGTGTTTTAGATCTTATTCATTCTGATTTATGTGGTCCTATGTCTGTTTCGTCTTCGAGTGGATTCTTGTATTATGTTTTGTTTATTGATGACCACTCTAGGAAAACTTGGATTTATTTTTTGAAAGAATCTGAGGAAGTGTTGGATAGGTTTAAAGAGTTTAAAGCCTTGGTAGAAAATCTTTTTGGTAAAAGAATTAAGGTCCTCAGATCTGACAATGGTGGAGAATACACCTCTGGTAGTTTTCGCAATTTTTGTATTGATGCAGGGATTAAGAGGGAGTTCGTGTTCCCTATAATCCTCAACAAAATGGTGTTGCAGAAAGAAAGAACAGGACGATCGTGGAAGCAGCAAAGGCCATGATCCATGATCAAGATTTGCAAACATTCTTATGGGCAGAAGCTTCCAGGACAGCTGTATATGTTCAGAACATAAGTCCTCATAAGATCTTGGAGAATATGACTCCAGAAGAAGCCTTTACAGGGAAGAAGCCTGAAGTCAGTCATTTGAGGATATTTGGATGTCCTGTCTATATTCATGTTCCCAAGGAAAAGAGAACCAAGTTGGAGCCTTCTGGCAAGAAGGGAATATTTGTGGGCTACAGTGAGACATCAAAAGCTTACAGAATTTACATTCCAGGTCAGAAGTTGATCAAGATCAGTAGGGATGTCACATTCGAGGAAGATGTTGCATTCAGAAGATCCGGGGGATTCATATGGAGATTGATAATGAAGAGTCTCCTCAGGATATGAAAGTTGACCATACTCCTGAGATTCAGAGGGAGACTTCAGAACCAAAAGAAGATATTGATCTTTGAACCCTGGAACCTACTGATGGGCCTACGACATTGTTATTGGGAGAAAGAGACCTCTATGGGCCAGTCGTACTATGCAAGAGGCTAAACTCGAGGCCTAGCATTCAGAGCAAAAGGCCACATAAGTTCTCCAGTTATGTTGCCTTGATGAGTCAGATTATAGAATCCGAGCCTACCTGTGTTGAGGAAGCATCTAGTCATCAGGTTTGGAGAGATGCTATGACAGAGGAGTATCAATCAATTCTTAAGAATGATGTTTGGGATATTGTTCCTAGACCCAAGGGCAAGTCTGTGGTATCTTCTAAATGGCTATTCAAGATTAAGCATGCTGCAAATGGAAGCATTGAAAAGTACAAAGCAAGATTTGTGGCTCGTGGGTTCTCTCAGAAAGAGGGAGTTGATTATGAAGAAACATTTGCTCCTGTTGCTCACTATACTTCTGTCAGAACCATCATTGCTATTGCTGCATCTAGAGGATGGAAGATTCACCAGATGGATGTGAAGACAGCTTTACTCAATGGAGTAATTGAGGAGGAGGTTTATATAGAGCAACCTGATGGATTTGAGGTTCATGGGAAGGAGTCACATGTTTGCAAGCTGAAGAAGGCCTTGTATGGTCTTAAGCAGGCTCCTCGTGCATGGTACGAAAGGATTGATCGGTACCTGTCAAGTTTGGGCTTCTTAAAGAATGATGCTGATTCAAATCTCTACTTCAAGGTAATCAATGGTGATGCATTAATTTTGGTTTTATATGTTGACGATCTGATCCTCACTGGAGAAGATCACCTGATTCTTGAGTGTAAGGAGGAGTTGACTTCAGAATTTGAGATGAAGGACCTTGGGCTCATGCATTACTTCCTTGGATTAGAAGTCTGGCAGAAACCACATGAGATGATTCTAAGTCAAGGAAAGTACACCATTGATATACTTAAGAGATTTGGTATGATGGATTGCAAATCCATGTCCACACCTATGGAGACCAACTTACATAAGTTGAAGGAGGCTACAGCTAATTTAGACTTGGTGGATCCTACATTGTACAGACAGCTTATTGGATCCTTGATGTATCTAGTTAACACTAGACCTGATATCTGCTATGCAGTGAGTGCACTTAGCCAGTTTATGTGTGATCCAAGACAGATACATCTTGTTGCAGCCAAACATATCCTGAGATACTTGCGTGGCACAGTTGGATATGGGTTGAGGTATACTTCATATGCAGACTTGGAGTTACATGGTTTCACTGATTCTGATTGGGCAGGTTGTGTCTCAGATCGGAAGAGCACCTCTGTTGTTTCATTTTAGGTTTAGCTATGATTTCTGGTGTGGAAGCATCATCTGTAGCAGAATGCAATGAGGCGAGAGTATATTGCAGCTTGTTTGGCAACTCGGGAAGCAGTGTGGCTTCGTAAGCTCCTTGCAGGATTGTTTGGACAATCAATGGAGCCTACTATCATTCATTGTGATAATCAGAGTTGTGTGAAGCTTTCTGTCAATCCTGTGTTTCATGACAGAACCAAGCATGTTGAGATCAAGTACCTATATCAAAGATATGCAGCTATACAGTTGATTTACATACGATGATATTCTCACCAAGCCTCTCACCAGGATAAAGTTTGTGTACTTCCGAGATAAGCTTGGTATGGTGGAGAATCCAGCCTTGACTGAGTAAGAGTCTCAGTATCAGTGAGCCTTGTTTAATGCATTTTCCTCTAAGACGGAGGAATTTGAGGTGCAAGCCCTTGTTAATGCATTTTCCTCTGAGACAGAGGAATTTGAGGTGCAAGCCCTTGATAATGCATTTTCCTCTGAGACGGAGGAATTTGAGGTGAAAGCCCTTGTTTCCACCCTTTGAGCTGAGTCATGGTGGATGTCAAGTGTGAGACTCCATGACATATGTTGTACTTGTGTTCACCCTCTAAGAGAGTCATGGTGAAAGTCACGTTGAGGTGACAACATCACGCAAGTGATGAACACTTGTACTTACCATAGTATGGTTGTAGCCATTATGGTTGATATCGTGTTGAGGCGATATCTAATATCACGTTGAGGTGATATTCTTCTTGTCATATTTGATTGTAGCCAATATGATGGACATCACGCTGAGGTGATAAGTCCTGTGCAGGTGGAAGTCTACTCCCTAGCTGAGAGGGAGTGTTAATGATCTATTGCAGCGTCATAAGTAACTTCCAGCGATATCCTCTTTATAATAAATTAAATGATAGCATGATGCTATTTAATTTATTCAAACTTAAGAGGTGCGATTCTTATAAAGAGATTTTTTCATTTGTTAAGCAACAAACCTTAAATGAATAATCATCATTTGTGTTATGGCCGACCTCTCCTCTTTGGCGCGATTAATTAAAAGAATATATATATTTATTCTTTGCTTGGCCGACTTGATATATGAAAGGAGGTGCCTCTTCAATTTGTATATAAAGGAGTTCACTTATCATTTGTAATCATTCAAGCAAGTTCAGTCAAGTGCAAATTGCATTAAGAGCAGATTGCGAATTGTTTCAAGGGCGGAGTTAGATATTGGAAGGTGCAGATTATCATCTGCCATTGCATATTGTGTAGGTGCTGAAGGTTGGCCTTGTTATTGGCCTCATTGTAAAGAGGATTGTTGCCTCTATTTATATATATAAGAGAGATCTTTGTTGCTGGGTTTTTCTCCCTCAAGAGGAGGGTTTTCCCAGGGTATCTCCTGTGTTATTGTCTGTTTTTTGAATTAATTTTCTGTGCATATAATCTGTTCATTAAAATTTACACTTTCAAGTTGGATATCTTTTGGGATCTAATGCTAACATTTGGCGTAATGCTGGTTTGTGTTGTGGAAATATCAAGAATTCAAAGGAAAAAATTAAGGGGTATATTTCAACATCCAAGGCCTTTACACCCATAACCATATTGAGAAACGAGCCTATATCTAGGACCATAGCACATTTGCAAAGCTTCAAAAGACGGTGGTTCTACGTAGAGAGCATCATTCCACCAGTGGACGTCAAATGCATCTACAAGGCCATAACAATCTTCTTTATTCAATTCACAAACATTAACTTCCTCAACGGGAGTAGGATTATCCTCCTCGGTAGGAGAATGACTAGTTTCCTGAATGGGATCATAGCTTTCCTTCTCAATGTGAGTTTGATCCATTTCCTTAGCAGAGGTGTTCGAGGTTATCGAAAGTTTAAGATGAACGGGGTTCACTTTGTATTCTCCAATGAAGAATTAGGAGAATTCTAAAGATCCCCAATCATCACCAAGAAATGCATTCGATTCAGAAGCAATAGAGGGGGAAGACTTAGGACTTTCTGCCTTAGGTTGCTCCTCACTGGTGACATTTGCTTTGGGGACAACCTCTACAGAGGGTATTGCCGAGGAACATGCCATCACATCAGAGGTTAAAGACGGTATACAATTCTTAAGAGTGGAAACAATTGAAGCCCGACTAGCAGCTGCCAATTCACAAAGGTGAACAGCTTCCAAATCAGCTTTAACCGTAACCACCTGATTGTTTGCTACAAATTTCAAAGAATGATGTAGAGTAGAAGTCACAACACCCATAGCATGAATCCAAGGTCTCCGCAAGAGAAGATTATAAGGTAAGGGGTCAGGCATCACATAAACCAAGGTGGGTAAGGTAACGGGGCCTAACCGCAAAGGCAAGATTATCGTGCCTAGGGCTTGTCGACCAGCATTATCAAATCCACAAATGTATAGAGAAGAAGCTAGAGAAGAAGAATCAACTTTAATCTTAGGTAGTAGATCTATACCACAAACATTAAGGGTCGAACCAGTATCAACAAGGGTACGTCTAATACCAATACTATTAACATTAACTATGATCATTAAAGGGTCTGCTTGTTTCTGCACATCCGGGGGCGGAAATTCTTGCGGATAGAATGTGATATTCAAGGAATCACGCGAATATGAGCCATCAATGCATTAACATCCGTCAGCCTAGCGGAGGCAAGCAAGAGGATCTTCTACAAGGCTTCCTGAAGCATACCTTGACAAACTGGAGCAGTCTGAAGCAAATCCCAAAGCAATATCTTAGTCGGAGTAACACGGAGTTGCTCGACAAGATCATAGTCTCCAGGTGCTTTAGTCACAGGCTTAGGTGCTGAAGGAAGACTTGGTTGAGAAGGTGGTAAAGAAGTAGGCACTTAAGTAGGTTGAGGTGTAGGAACTAAAGGTTAATGATCCAAATTCTGTTTATTTCTTCTTGTATTATATGTGTGCCCAACAACATTATAAGAAGTAGAGTCTGTGGTTTTCACAAACTTCTTATATAAATCCAACAAATCACTATGATATGTAACTCCACAAATAGAATGAATCCTCTTAGGAGAGGAGCTAGCCGGAGTCAAGTAAACATCGGGTCTCTTAGGACTTGGAGAAGCCACGAAGACTACAACAATGTTCACCAACTCTTCAGCTTGCGAAGAAGTTTGTTCGGAAAATCTACAAGTAGAAGAAGATGCTTCTAAGAAATTATCTAAAGCATCATCCAGCATATCAAAATCTTCCTTACAGAAAGCATTATCATAAACATTAAAACATTGCAGAAAAAGATCCGACATGGTTCACATTGGGTTCACCAAAATGTGAGATAAGGGTGATTCGCGGCTCACAAGTCTCTTCGTTCTCAAGAGAATCCCAAGGAGCGAACTGCCCTTAACCACCTCAAATGTTGTTGAATGAAGAAATTGCAAAGAAAACTATATACAAACCAATTATTCCAGAAGACTGCTTCAAAATCCGAGAGAGCAAGGTTTCAAGATTTCTGCCTCAAAAGGAATAGCTCTCGGCTAAAGGACAACAACGCGGTATCAGAACGCCAATGCGGCGCGTTGGAGTCCAAAGGACACGCTAGCGTCCAAGGCGAACAGAGAACTCAAATCTTGAACAGAATAACTAGAACCCTACTGTCTAGCACAAATCTGAGGTCTATTTAACAAAATAACTAAATAGAAAGCACAAAGTGAAATAAAGTACAGAGGAGAGCTAAGAGAGAACTTACAAATGACCAAACGTTTGAAACCCTCCTCCAAGCTCCACTTCGGCAACCTGCACACAAGACGAACGAGGAAAAATGTCGGGGCTGTTTTGGGGCTTACCGCAGTCAAACCCCCATTTTGGTGTTCCCACCTCCACGGATAGCTAGATAGATAGAGAGAATAAACCAAATAGACATAAAGGAAGTGGTGAAAACAATCCCCGCTTGAGGAGGAGAACCCGCACCACCAAATAGCAAATGAACAAAGTGATCTAATCTATTCGCAAATAGATAAGAGCAAGAGAGAGTTTTACCAACAGTCCTCGGCCCCCTCTTGAACACATGGGCACACCATTGAATGCTTGCTAGAGAGATTTGGCTGTTGGAGGGACCTCAATCTGGCAAAGCTTCACTTGTAGAAGTGATATTGCAAAGAGTAGAAGAGGCTGAGAATAGAGTGAGATTGAGAAGATAAGTGATCGAATGAGAGAGAACCCCCCAAAATGAGAGCAAAAGGGGAGTTTTGTTGCATGCAAGGGCGGAAGGATTCGTTACACTCAAAAATCTGACTACAAAGACACATGTCACGAGTCAAGATTCTAAGATTCCTAGTTTCAAACTCAAAAAACCGCAAGGACGATAGCGCGCCGCACAGACGTCCATGCGTCGTGTAGACGTCCAACATGTCAGTTTTCGAGAAACGAGGTGATGGACTGTTGTCGCTTCGTCATTAGACCTCATGGAGTTGGAATCGTGAAATTTCGACCCATAAAGCTCTTATCATAAATGCATTTAGGTGTAATAAATGCTAGGCAAAGTGCTAAAATGTTAAATTGCCCCTAAGGTGCAATTTTGCAACATTACACAAGCAATGGAAGAAAAACTAAATTAGATAGAGAAAAATCAGACTTGGTAATTGGTGCCAAGCCCTACACACAAAAATGTGATTGAGACAAAATGGGTGTCCGGAAACAAATTGAATGAAGATGTCATGCCCCCGAAATTGCAACATTAAAATATAAAAAAGAGACCAAGTGTTGAAATACAAATACATAAATAAAATAACTAACAATATAAATATAAATATCAACAATTTAATCTTGTTATAATTATAATATAATAAAATATATATATAAAACTAGTATAAAATAAATATATTAAGAATAAATCCAATATATAATAGTAAAATAGAAAGCATATAGTATATTGATATAAAATGTGTGAATATAAAATAACATATATAAATGGTACTAACAAGGCAGTTATTATTAATAAACAGCAACAAATACATTTTCCTTAAAGCAATGATTATGATGATCAAAAGGAGGCATTGATTCACAAAGGCTACAATTCCATTTCTAAGTAAAGCAGCGCTTAACTTTGGGCAGCGATTCATGTAAGGAAGCAAAACACCATTATTTAAAAAGGCAGAAATTATGATTAGTGAAAGTCGACGCTTGGGTTTGAAGGGATGTGTCCCGTACAAATGTAAGGATGTTAGTGAAAGGTGGTGACCCTTCCCCAATAGGATATAATGGGAGAACACTTCATTTGTGAAAGGATCGTCAATGAAGCAATGGAATTAGAAGTGCAAGGGAGGATAGCAATTACGAGGTCTCATGCTAAGTAGGCCACCCATAATGGGTGACTAAAGTTTTTGCCATTTGTGGGCCAAGGGGGTTGCCTATCCGCCCTTGGGCTTAGAAAGAAGACATGCTCTGAGCATCCTATTGCAGCTTCGTCTCCGATCTTCCCGATGGTTGATTATTAAAGTGGATAATAACCTTAATGTCATGTTAATAGTTACTTATATGTTTTAAGATCGATGAACCCTATGTATGTCAAATAATTTAAGGATGTTGCAAATAGTACAAATGATCAAACTAATTGTTTATGAATTATTGGCTAACATTATTGTAGGGTTAAAAACGGAGTCTATTGGTAAGTTGTAATTTAATAAAATATACTTCTTACTTTTCCATTGAAATTGTGATTTTAGGGCAAAATCTAAGTATATCCAAAAAGGGGACATTACAATTGGTATCAAAGCCTTGATCCTGCCAGCCAACAGATAAATTAACTATAACCACCATTCAATTAGAATTAACTATTCAGCCTTCTTCTTAAGTAAGCCAATAATACATTTCTATATGTGTGTGCCTTTCATGTGTATACTTTGTGACTTCATGTATTCATGTGTATACTTCATGACTTCATGTATTCATGCGACTTGTGTATACTTTGTGACTTACATGTATTCATACGTATACTTTGTGACTTACATGTTCGTGTGTATACTTTGTGACTTCATGTATTCATGTGTATACTTCATGACTTCATGTATTCATGTGACTTGTGTATACTTTGCAACTTATGTGTATTCATGAGTATACTTTGTGACTTACGCGTATTCGTGTGTATACTTCGTGACTTCATTTATTCATGTGTATACTTCATGACTTATGTATTCATGAGACTTATGTATACTTTGCTTCATGTGTATACTTTGCGACTTACGAGTATTCATGTATATACTTTGAGACTTACGTGTATTCATGTGTATACTTCATGACTTACGTGTATTTATTTGCATGCTTCATGCCTCATGTGTATTTATACTTTGTGTATTACGTGTATCTATGTATTTGCTTCATGTTGGATGTGTCTTCAACAAGATTACTCCATGTGTGTTTTTTATTAATTTATACTTAAAAAGTATGAAAGTGTTAAAAACATTGCTTGAGAAGCACTAACAAATTAACTTATCTAAAATTGAATTATTATTAGTATCCAAATGAAATAATGGAGAGTTGTAACTATTGAAGTGAAAGGTGTGAATCCCTCAAACTTGTGATATAAAAGGGAGAGCATTTCATTTGAGAAAGACATACATAACATCATTGGAGAATTCAATAGAGAATAGAAACTTAAGTAAATTAAATTAAGTTCTCAAGAATAATAATGATGTGAGAAAGGATGTGACTTCAAATACGAAGTTGTGACTCTTCAAATGAATCCTTCAAGGAATGGATATAAAGGAAAAAATCTCTCCAATGCATCCACCTCACCACCACCATAGGCCCAGAGAGCCAACCACAAAATCAAGATTGAACCAAGTATTAAAACCTAAGTACAGAACATAATGGTACCTGATTTGCCGCTATGTTAAGCTTCTTATGAACATTAAACCGTCAAAATCATAAATTGTGTTAAGATACAACTTTCACACAAACAATTAGGATTCAATAGACGTATTCCTAGCATCATAAGGTGTTTGTTTTATGGTAAGCATTACCATGGGGTGTACTCATACCTACTATACATAACATAGCTATCCCATGTATGGTTTCTATTGCAACTAGGGAAAAAGAATTATTTTACAAAGACAAATAATATCATCTACATTGCATCACCATAGTGTTCCTATGTTTAGCACCTTGGGTGAGGGGGAAGGAAAACCAGTATTAATAGGAAGCATCATCATTAAGATCATAGATGTGTCATGCTTCTAATCCTCATTAAGATCATAAATGTGTGTCATGCTTCTAATCCTCATTAAAGATCATAGATATGTTTCATGCTTCTAATCCTCATTAAGACCCTAGATGTGTGTCATGCTTCTGATCCTCAACTTAATATGAGGAAAACGGCCAAAGATTGCTTGAAAAATCTATCTCTAGAAATTCACCTATTACTCATGCATATTCCCCAACAATCGCAATCCTTGAAATCTCTTAAATTGCTAAAAAGACTTAAAGCCTCTTCATTAACAACATTTATACACTAAAAGGAAACAAACATATGAACAATCATACATGCCAAACACAATATTTCCAAGCAAAGGTAATGAAGATAGCCCAACTCTTTACGAACTAGTGATATAGAAAATATTTGAGATAATTTCATCTTAGGCTCTTCTTCACATTTTAATGCCGTAAAATTGCACCCCATGGCAATTTCACATTTGCGCATTTGGCCCCCGCATTTATGCCACCTGGCCGCATTTAGGACAAGAACCTTATGAGTCAAAATTTTGTGATTCCAACTCCATAAGGGGCAATGACGAAGCGACAAGAATCTGCCACCTCATTTCTCACAAAGTTATGAGTTGGACGCATGTACGATATGCTAGCGTCCCCGAGCTTTACAAGTTCAAATGAGGAATCTCGAGAACCTTTGCCCATAACACCCATCATCGTGGCAAAATTACGAGTGTAACGGCCCTTCCCCACCATGCAACTTCACAAAACTCTCATTTTCATCACTTCTTGCTCTCACTCACACAAACTTGCTCTTTTCTCTCTTTTCTCTTCTACACCACGATTCTACTATGAAGCTCTGTCGGATTGAAGTCTCACCAATAGCCAAAGCTCTCTTGCAAGCGTTCAACATTACATCTTTCAAGCCAAGAGGAGGCCACAAACTATTGGTAACGCTCTCTTGCTTTCTTGCCTATTTGCTAGCATACTTATTGTGCCTATATTTTGTTATATGGGTCCTCCTCCACAACAAGGTTTGCATTTATCATCATTGTGTCTATTCCATGATATGGGTTCTCCTCCATCGCAAGGTTTGCTTTTATCACTCATTGTGTCTACTTTACTTTGTCTTTTATACTCTCTATCTATCTGGCTATCTGTGGAGGTGGGAACACCTAAATGGGAGTTTGATTGAGGCAAGCCCAAAATAGCCCCAACATTTTCCCCCATTCGCCTTGTGTGCAAGTTGCTCATGTGAAGCTTTGCAGGAGGCTTCGAAGCGTAGGACCTCTTGTGTGTGAACACCTTACTTTCTTTGTCATTTACTCGCATTCTTGCTTTCTTTTAAGTTAGTAGATTAAACAGGCTTTGAATTCTAAACAGCTAGTAGATTCTTCAAGTTCTGTGTAAAGGTTTAGTTCTATGTCCATACAAGACACCATCGCGTCCCTGAGATTACAACACGCCGCATTGTCGTCCCGCTCTCGTGCAAACATCCTTAGGCCAAGAGCTTATCCTCTTGTCTCAGAAATCTCTGCAATCTGCTCTTTCGGTTCCCGAAGTCCTCTGTCTATGATCATTCCAGAAACTCTATCTTGAGTATGTTTTGCAATATCTTTTATCTTGAATCTTCATCACTTGAGTCTATGTCATTGAGGTGACCGAGCGCAATTCGCTTCATTTAGACCCTGTTCGTCTTGGGACTTGGGAGTAGCAAATCCCCTCCACATTTTTGGTGAACCTGATGTGAACGTGAATCATGTTGAATCCTTTTCTACAATGTGTTAATGCTTATGATAATGCTTTTTCTGAGGATTTTGATATGCTAGACGATGCCCTAGATGATTTCTTAGAGGCATCTTCTTCTATTTGTAGTCTCGAACAAACCTCTTCATCACAACTGTCTACTTCCTCTTTGCAAGTTGAAGAGTCTATGAATGTAGTGACTGTCTCTGTGGCTCCTCAAAGGCCTAAGAGACCCGTCATTTACTTGACTCCAGCTAGCCCTTCTCCTAAGAGGATTCATTTTATTAGTGGGGTTCCAATCTCTAATGACTCATCAGACCTTTACATGAGATTCTTAAAGGCTACGGATTCTTCTTATAATGTTGTAGGACATACATATAACACTAGAAGGAATCATCAAAATTTGAATCACCCTACTTTTGTCCTACTTCTCTACCATCTTCTCAACCAAGTCTTCCTCCAACACCTAAACCTACAGCTAAAGCACCTAGTGATTATGATTTTGTTGAGCAACTTCGTGTTACTCCAACCAAGATCTCACTATGGGACTTGCTTTAGTCTACTTCGGTTTATCAAGGTATGCTTTAGGAAGCCTTGCAAAAGATTATCTTGCCTTCTTCTAGACCAGTTCCTCTATCCTTTCGATTGGAATTTCACTATACTAACAACATCACTGAGTACGAAGCCCTTACAGCTGACTTGCGTGTTGCAATCACACAAAACATTAAACATCTTTGCATACGTGGTGATTCTGAACTTATCGTAAATTAGATTAGAGGAACGTATCAAGCTAAGCAGAATAAGCTATCTCAATATTGGGATTTCGCCTTATCCTTGCTTGATTGCTTCTCTTTCACAATAGACAATGTTCCTAGGAGAGAAAACCGCCATGCAGATGCAATGGCAAGTGTTGCCTCCCTTGAATCTTTGGATGAAGGCATAGAAGAATACCACTTTGTGGTTTATATTCTTGTCTCTCCTCTTGTCTCAGATCAACCTGAATCCAATGCTCTAGTGTGTGCTCACATGGACTTGGAGGAATGCTATTCCAATATTTATAATTATCTGAAGATTGGAAATTTTCGCAACGATGTGACGAAGAACGCTCGCACTCAGATATGAAAATTTTCAGTCTAATATATTGTTTATCCAATGTTCTTTATCGAAAATCTTATAATGGTCTTCTTCTTTGATGTCTCACTGAAGTGGAAATACCCCTTGCCCTTAGCTCTAGGGGTGGACATTTTGGTGGTAAATCCCTAGAGTGTAAACTAATTCACATGGGATACTTTTTGCAAACAATGGAGCAGGACTCCTTTGCCTTTGTCAAGAAGTAAATGAGAATAACAAGCCACTTTGAGGGGACAAACCTCCAAATATCTCCAATGAGAATACAATTCACAATCTAATGATCAAATAAAATTCACCACCTCCTCTATATACCTTACTTATGCCTATGATATCACCCAAGCCGACTTAGATAATAACATATTATCCCTAGGCCAACCTAATTAACTAAATAAGATTATAATAATGATAATAACTTAATTAAGAGTAAGGTAGACACAAGTCAACTACTAATAACCTTATACACACTCTAGGTTTAAGGGCGTAGCATCCCCCCTCTTTAGAGAAGTGCTACCCTCAACACTAATCAAAAGTGGATGCTTTTGCACAAAATCTTCTTTTTCCCAAGTAGCTTCTTCAACTAGAGAGTTCTTCCATTTTATCAAATACTTAGTGATTGCCCTTATCTATAACCTCTTGGTGCGTGTTTGAAGAATTCTCTCTAGATCCACAACAATTCTTCCCTCATCAAGCTTTCGTAACTCAGTCTGGGCTACAACTTTCTTCCCAACAACCTTCTTAAAACATGAAACATGTAAAATTGGATGAATTTTTTGTTGACATTGGTAACTCCAATTTATATGCTACACTACCAATCTTTTGCAACACCTTATAAAGACCATAGTACTTAGGTGCAAGCTTGTTATATCTTTGTTGTTGTTTTAGAGACATTTGCTTATATGGTTGTAATCGCACAGACCCAATCTCCCACTTCCAAAGTCCTTTCACTACAATGTTG
>VDFB02327430.1:0-11245 GCA_007258455.2 Sequoia sempervirens
TCATCAAGGTTGCCCATGACAATTTGGAATTCCTGCCTCCCTTAATGCTTTTTCTTTTAGATTTTATCAAAGGCAAACAATTGCACAAAGATATTTCAACATTAAAACTTTTATGTTGCAGGTACCAGGCAACCTATATGGATATGATGAAAAACCTTGCAGCATAATATAAGAAAATTTTGGAAACTGTATGAACCAGCACCCATACCTTTCAATCAACTCTTGGGCTTCCCTCAAGATTCTGTGATGCAACTGCTCCTGAAGCAGCCTCGTGATGTACATGGTGAAGGAATCGTTGACACGCTTGTAGTGAGTTGTGCTCGCCAAATGCAACTGCGGACAAGCATCATATATCTTAAACTGGTGGGAGCCACAACCGACAGGTTCTTTGTAAGAAATCCCCCTGTACTTCGTCATCCGTGCCAACATATAGATGATGTAAGAGCTCATGTAAAATGTCTTCGTTCTCCTCAAGCTCAGGAGCTGCTCATGCAAACTATCACTGATCATCTCGGCCCAATTGACATAATCTTTCCCTTCTAACACGAGGTTGATGTAGTAAAACATCCAAGGCTCAAAAATGAAGGACTGTGGGCAACCACCAACCCTGCTCAGCATCATGATGAGGTCACAATATTCACAGCCAAGTCATAGCTGCTGTCTGTTTTGGCAACTTTGCGCGAGAAGGCTTAGGAGTGCTCATCCAGTGAGTGTTAATTGTCTCCGTGCATCTCTCGAATGCGGAAGCATACATCCGCTCAGCCCGTTCTCTAGATTTGTAAATCATGTTCCTGTGTACTGAGATCCCGAAAGCCTCACCAATGGCCGCTGGAGTAAGATTTGCTAGTACTTGGCCATCCGGTGACATGATCGATCTGTGATCCTTATCGTAATAATTGGCGCACTCCATCATCAGCTCCGAACACTGAATGGCTGGTGGAAAACCAGCAGCTGCATATAACCCACTTCGAACAATATTGTGTGAAGTGGTCGAAGGCCGATGACTTCCGATTCCCAACATCCTGCTTTTGAAGGCCTCCAGGTTGACGGAGCCCGGGTTGGTGTCTGTCAACTTGCCCAACTTCGAAATAAACTTTGATTCCGGCATGAACGTCTTACTCAGCTTTTTAATCACAGCTTGCCTGGATGCACCATTGTTTTTGCCAGTCGCCCTTGCATCAGCCATCTGCAACATAACAAACATTCATCAGCAATTTAGTTTATAAAAATAAAACAAGACATTGCATAGGGGCTGCAGTCGACTTCTAGAAGCTGCAATAACTCTTCTTGTTTGAAAACCTCAGCTCCTTCTTCAATAAAATCGAGCCTCAATACTTGGAAGAGGTTTCTAAGTAGACTTTAGTGACTTCAATCTGCAACAACTCCAATCAGCAATTTCGAACTTTGACAGATTTGTACTTCACATCAGCAATCAGCAATCAACCAATTTGCACTTTGAAAACTCTCAGCAACTTCACCTCAAGGCGTCCTCCTTAACTGGCAACTTCAACCTTAGCAAGGAATCAAGCTTCAACCACACTCGTACCTTCTCTAACCAGCAAGTGCGCACCACTTAGACTCTTTGACTTCAGATTTCCAAGGCGTCCTCCTTCAACTGCAGATTTGAATCTTCAGCAACTTGCAAGTTCGTACCTCTTGGCTCTGGCAATTTCAAATTTTAATCAACAACACATTAAACTCTGGCAATCAGCAAGTGCGCCCTTCTTGACTTCAACAATGGCACTTCTCCAGCAACTCAAGGCGTCCTTCTCAGCTTCTCAGCAACTTCAGCAAACTCTACTCCTCAGTAAAAATTCGAATTCCTCAAGTTTCAGTCTTCAGCAACTCATTGCAATGTCAATCCCAGAGCAAATCGAATTCTCCAGCTGTGAAAAATAAGTGAGAAACTTCTTCATTTTATAGCCAAAATTCGAATTCTAGAAGAAACCAATTATAGCCAGTACATTTAATTTCCACTACTCCACTTCAAAATTTTGAATTTCCCTCTCTGGTGTTTCTGACACTTGTCTCTCGACGTCAGGAATCTTGCTCTTCTAGAAACTTGACTTTGACTGGCATCTTTGAATTCATTTTTGAAAATTTAATTTAAATCCACCCTTTTAATCCACCAGCCGGAACTCTGTCACTTGAAATTTGAATTTAACTCTTCATCATCTCTGGAGAATTCATCACTGAAAAAAAAATTCAATCAAAATTATTTAGGCAACTCATCTTGAATTCATCATCCAGAGAAATTCACTTTGAAAACACATTTTATTCATCTTTGCCTTAGAAAATTTTAAATTTTCCCCTTAAGGAAATCAACAATTTGAGCACTGATTAAATTCTTCACTGAAAAAGTGTTGGCGAAGTGCAGAAGACTTGGAAATCCATCTATCATTGCAAATGTTCAGTACCCAGAAGAAAATTTTCTTCAAAGTGCTTCGAATCCATGGGTACCCAACGAACGGGTTCATTTAATTTTTAAATTTTGAACCTTAGAAGAAATATTATTCTGTCAAATAAAATCCATTCTTCGCCTGCGATCATCCTGTGTTGCTCCAGCTCGAGAAATTTAAATCATCTTGCATTATCATTCATCCAACGGCTTTATTACTGAGAAAATTTGCCGGTGTTCTGAGAAATTTTACCACCTTGAGCTCTAGGCGTATTTTCTAAGGAGAAAATATTTTCCTTAGAAAATATTTTAAATCATCTTGCACTCTGAGGATTCGTCTTAGAAAATTTTGATTGTTTGCCAGTGAGAAAAATATCAACTTCACTTAGAAAAATTTTATTCATGCCTAGCACACTTTTATTTTTCACTCACCGTTTGCATTTAACTCCACACTTGCAAGGCAATTTTATTTAAAATTCTAACGCCTAGGCAATGTTTTTTTATTTCTTTACTATAGAACTTTAGGCACATATTGCATCTGGAGGAGGATATTCATCCTTGCTTAGAGGTCCTCGTTTCATACTTCACACGTCTTGGAACTTTTTCTAACACCTTATAACTCCCATCACCCTTGGCGCCTAGCACACTTGAGGAGGAAACTCAAAAAAAATAACGCCCCATATTCATCACCTTTCACCACGCCTTGGAAAAATCCTCTAAGACTTACCACCTTGGGCGCATTTTGCACTTGATGGAGGATAACGCCTAGCATTTACCTTGTGTTTACCACGCTTTGAAGCATCTTTCACCTTATTTACCACCTTTTACCACGCCTTGAGGTATTTTCACTCACCCTTTACCTTATTTACCACCCTCAGTCACTTTTTACACCTCAACTTGGGCGCATTTGAGCTTGGCAAGAGGATGACCTTTCAACTTCCATTTCTTTGTCCTCACTTGAGCTTGTTTGGGCGCATTTAGGGGGGTGAGGAGGACGAGTTTCCTTTGACTTGTTGACTTGCTTCCAACTTGAGCGCATTTTTATGTAGGTGGAGGATAAAGATAGTTGACTTGTTTGACCTCTTTGCCTTTTGGGCGCATTTTGACATGTCTAGTGGATGAAACTTATACAACGCCCTTGGAGTGACCCTTCACCTCCCGTTTTTGTCTTGACATGCATGTATTTGGGCGCATTTTGCCTAGGGAAGAGGATGAAAATCGTTGACTTTGCTTTGACCACTCACAACTTGGGCGCATTTTACCCCCTGAGAAGGATGAACTTGCAATTTGGGCGCATTTTGAAGGTGATGGCGGATATCCACACTTGAAATTTTTTCAACCTTCCTGAGCTTCCCTTGGGCGCATTTCACTATGCCTGCAGGATAACTTTCATTGACTTTTCTTTGACTTTCTTCTCCTTGGGCGCATTTGGCCCTGTGTGAAGGACGAACTTCATAACTTAGAATTTTTTTTGCCTCCTCATCAACTGGGCGCATTTCACCATGTTTACTGGATGAAGTTCCAGACTTGGACTTTTTCTTCGCCTTTTGCCAGCTTACATGTCCTGCTATTTATCGTAAGTCTTCTGAATTTGCATCTCTAAAGCTCAGAACGACTTGAAATTTTGCGCACTGCATCCTCATGACCTCATTGTCCTGTCGACACTGCCAATTTTAGCTGACCTGCTATTTTTAGCCCATTTTGAGGATGATCCACTATAAATAGTAACCTCTTGTTTCTGACAGCTCCATTGCTCTGATTAACTTGAAATTTGAATGAGGCGCTCCTCACCACGTGACCTGTTTGTCGACATCAACGCATGCAGTTGATTTACTATTTTTAGCCAATTTCCAAATCGACTTACTATAAATAGTAAGTGCTCCGTTTGACTTGAAATTTTACCAGCAGATAGCCTGAAGGATGCTGATCGCGATGGTTTACATCGGTTTTTGAAAATTCTGACTTTTTAGGCCTCTTTTTGGGCTCCGAAGCTGGAAACCCTAATTTGCTCTGCATGCATATCAAATGATCTCTGTTTCTCTTCGCTTCTGTGGCACTGCGATCAACTCGTGATTCTGAACTGCTGGGAAGCGGCTGCCGGGACACACCTGCTAAAAATAGCAAGTTCCTTACTGAGCGAGTATCTTCGTTTGCATGTCACACCATCGCAAAGCTCTCGAAAAACGCATCAGGAATCATCCGACATGCAAAAGAAACCCTGCCATGCAAACCCTAAAAATAGCCTCCGAAGGCTGAATTCTGAAAGCGGTCGTCTCGTTTTGCATGTTATATCATCGCGAAGGTCTCGAAAAACCCAAAGGAATATGTATGCAAAGAAAAACTACGCATCGGGCAGAATTTGTCGGTGAGCTGCTAAAAATAGAAAGTTATGCGGTACCGCTCAAATTTTGCATCTGAACATTTGTCGCTCACGAGATCGCGAGTGTGGTATCCGGAATCTCCAAAAATCTTGTGACTGAATTATGCACTTACTAAAATAGTAGTACCTGAATCTCGATGGAGATTAGCGAGAGCCTCTGAAACCTGCGCGGCAACAATGTGGAGTCTCAATTTTATCAATTTATTGACTTCATTTGACGGGTGACGAGGAAGCGATGAAACCATAATTTTAGGACTTGAGTGGAGTTTCATGCTTTGAAGCTCCGATGGAAGTGCAACCGAAGAAGGCGGACAATCGAGGAAAAGAGAGCAGGCCCGGGGAGAGAAACCGTAAAAGGCGGAATGGAGCAAAAATTAGGGGTCCCATGCCAGATAGAGGCGATGTGTCGAAAAAGTCTAGCGGGACCTTGGGCTCATGTATTACTTCCTTGGTTTAGAAGTCTGGCAGAAGTCAGATGGTATGATTTTAAATCAAGGGAAGTACAACATTGATATACTTAAGAGATTTGGCATGATGGATTGCAAATCCATGTCTACTCCCATGGAGACCAATCTTCATAAATTGAAGGAGGCTGCAGCTAGTTCAGATTTGGTGGATCCTACGTTGTACAGACAGCTGATTGGATCCTTGATGTATATAGTTAACACTAGACACGATATTTTGCTATCGCGAGTAGAGTGCACTGCTTGGGTTTATGTGATCAGAGACGGAGATACATCTTGTGCGACTAAAACATATCTGAGATACTTGCATTGTACTGATTGGATATGGGTTGAAGTACCGCCGGTTAGCGGACTTGGGAGTTACTTGGTTTTCTTGATTTTGATTGGGCGAGGTTATTGTCGCGGATGGAAGGAGCACCACTACGAGCATTGCTTCAATTTTAGGTTACGCCATGATTTCACGGTCGTGAGGGAAGCGGATCCTCTAGCATTAGATGCGGCCGGTTTGAGTATATTGCGACTTGCATGGCAACTCGAAGCCGGTGTGGCTCGAAATGCGGGGATTGTTTGGACAAACAATGGAACCCACCGGTATTCATTGTGATAGTGCGTTATTGTGAAGCTTTACATCAATCTGTGTTTCATATGAAGAGACAAGCATGTTGAGATCAAATTACCACTATATGAGAGATATGAATGCTTACTTGAAGAAATTTGTCTACGGTTGAGTACATTAGCAGCGATGAAGCGGGGCCAATGGATATTCTCACAAACCTCTGGCCAGGAATTAAAGTTAAATTACTTTGAGGACAAGCGGTATGGTGGAGAATCGACCTTGGCTGATATAGTCTCAATGTCGAATTGAGCCTTGCTTAATGAGTTCTTCTCTGTGAGAGAAGTTCGAGGTGAAATCCCTTGTTAATGCATTTTCTTCTGTGACGGAAGAATTTGAGGTGAAAGCCCTCGTTCCCACCCTCTGAGAGAGTCATGGTGGATGTCATGTGTGCGACTCCATGACATATGTCGTACTTGTGTTTCACCCTCTGGGAGAGCCATGGTGAAAGTCACATTGAGATGACAACATCACGCAAGTGATGAACACTTGTACTTACTATTGCACATTCTTCTGTGACGGAAGGATTTGAGGTGAAAGCCCTCGTGTCCACCCTCTGAGCTGAGTCATGGTGGATGTCATGTGTGTGACTCCATGACAACATCACGTGAGAGAGTCTGTGATGATCCTTTTGTACTCGTGTTTCACCCTCTGGGAGAGCCATGGTGAAAGTCACATTGAGGTGACACCATCACGCAAGTGATGAACACCAGTACTTAACCATGTGATGGTTGATATCACATTGAGGTGATATATATCTCTCTTTACATTTGATTGCAGGCAATGGTGGCAGATGATTTGTCTTCAGCTGGAAGTTCTCTCCCTAGCTGAGAGGGAGTGTTAATGTTATAGCAGCTTCGGTTGATTCTTCCAGCTCACTTCCTTCGAGAAAGTCTCAAATTGAATATAGCCGTTGGCTATTCAATTTACCTTTTATTATTTTGTGTCTCATGCTTTGGCTGACATGAATAATTCGAAACTCATAAAAGACATTTACTATGCTAGGCCGACTTCATTAAAAAGAAATGAGATCTTGTAAGAGGCCGACATTAAAGACTTCGGTTCCTATACATATGCACAGTTTAGTTATTCATTTCATTTATCGAAAAGAAAGCTTCCTCCAGATCGGTTATTCTCAAGTGCGAATACAATAAAGAAGCTCGACTCCATCTTCATCAAGTGCGAACAGGTTCTAGATGTGAATAAGAGACTACAATCATCTCTATCGATTTGAACTTGTGTCAAGGTGCGGACTATGCAAAGGATCAGTGCGAATTCATCTGAGATCTGAGTGCGCATACACTGGTTCTGTGATTTCATACAAGTGCGATCTCATCAGTGATCTAATTGCGAATTTACCAGATCAGTTCTGTCAAGTGTTGTCAAAGTATGAGAGTTGAAGACCACAGTGCTAAGCAAACATTATTAGATCTGCATTCTATATCATCAGGTGTGATCTAGAGCTTGATATCTGTTATTGGTCTTGTGTTAGACCTTATTGTATTTTGTAAATCTACCACTGTTGCATCAAATATAAGAGAGATCTTTGTTGCTAGGTTTTTCTCCCTCAAGAGGAGGGTTTTCCCAGGGTATATACTGTGTTATCTTGTCTGATTTTTTATTTATTTCCTGTGCACTTAATCTGTTCACATAATTTTAACAATAGAGACATTTTATAGTTTGTTTGGGTAAGCATGGAGAATATAGTCTAAGCCAACACCGACATTTATTAAATTTCAGTGAGTTACTTTAAAGTCGAATTGTTGAGGAGTCGTAGCTTAAAGTTTCAATTAAGGAGTCGACAATTAAGAAGTTGGTCGTCGCCATTGGAATGAAGGGAGGTTGATGAGGACTCCTATAAGGGCATTAGTAACAAGATACAATCGTAGGACCAAGTAAACCTTGTATTGCGGGTCGCCACAGCGTAGGAGGAATGGTAGAAGGCTGACGGGGCGGAAGTTGGAGGCATATTTTGGAGTTTAGTAGCCAATCGCAAACAATACTAAGCTCTCACAACTTTAGGAGGTGGCAATGTTATTTGGGTGGGTCGCTACAGTAGCCAAAGGTGACGCCTCATGTGCATGAGACGAGAAGTAACAAGGTAGAGGCAAGTAGATGGATATCGGCCCTCAACGGTAACATTTTGTGCAGCTACCCTTTCACTTGGGACAAACATACAGGTTACAATAAGATAAGAAGATGAATTTGTTGTTACAATGTCAGATAATTATTTTGTTTCCTTGTACTGGTTAAGTGTGGGAGCAACTATAATGCTTATTTTAATGAACTCAAATATCCATTTTGAAATATTATGCTATCTGCAATTTATTCATAGTTTTCCAATTTTTGTATGAATTACTTGAAATGTGCACTTCCCTCAATCTATACTTTGAAAATAAAAGAACCTATACATAGCCTTATGCAATCAATTTGAAACAAATTGCCTATTTGAAAAGAGTGAAGAGATTTGGAAAAGAATTTGGTTAAGGATATTTCAATGGTATCAGAGTTGAAGATCTTGCCAACCGGTGGGTTTTGGAGCAAGTTTTCTTTAGCAGAAATTTCTGAACTGTTTTAAGGTTTACAATCATATGCATGCACATTAATGAATTTGGAAGATAGGGAATACATTACATATAGGAGGGCAAGAGAAAGAGGTGTTAATAATTTTGATTCGGAAAAAGAAAACATGGGGGATAGACATGAGGACCCTAGTATTATGGGTATTTGAGTGATTTGGCTAGGGGACAGCAGCAGTTGGTTCAAACATTAACCCAAATATTTATAAAACTTATATAATATTAATAAAATTTATATATAATAATAAAATTATTACGAAAGTTAATAATTATATTATTAATTTTAAAAATGAATTTACATAATTATTAATTTTTATTATTAAGAATAATTATTACTAATATTAATAATATTTAGTTTATTTAAAATATCTATTCTTTAACTACATATGATTATGTCTATAATTTTATTAATAAAAAATTAATATTAATAAAATAATTTTTACTTTACTTAATTTTAATAAATAAGACACTTTTAATATAATACGTAT
This sequence comes from Sequoia sempervirens, assembly GCA_007258455.2. Lineage (NCBI taxonomy): Eukaryota > Viridiplantae > Streptophyta > Pinopsida > Cupressales > Cupressaceae > Sequoia > Sequoia sempervirens. The sequence goes on from VDFB02327430.1 coordinate 8,923, forward strand.
TAATAAAATAATTTTAACTTTACTTAAACCTTCTATTATTTGGTTTTGCGTCCACTAGGGTTGGTGACGCCATAGATGCACTCCGAACCACACTAGCGAGAGGAGTTGGGCGCACCATTTATCTATTCACCCAGGCAAGGCGATGAGACCAAGCCCCTAGCAGCAGCCATCGTATTCGTGCCCCAGCTCTCTAGATATTGAGGAACGAATGGTACAGGAGTGTGCAGCTCTTCACAAGGAACAAAATCAAGTCCCATGGATTAATGAACGAATTAATGAAAAGAATCAAATTAATATAATTGTTGTTTTGAACTGCGTAGGTAACAGTTGTTTACTGTTGGTTAATGCTCATCGTCAGAGGCGGAGTGGTTTTTTCAAATGTCATTTGATTTTTGCAGAACCCTAGACAATTTTTTTTTAAATGGCAAACATCCTCACGAAATTCGTGATCCTAGAACCCTAGACAGACCCCCCTGTGAACTGAACCCGGATCCAAATCTGGGGTGGACTGAACCCAAACCTACAGGTTCAAGGGATGAACTCGGTAATAGAAACCCAAATGATACAAACCATGAATGCAAACAATAGAAATAACTAGGATGAACATGAAAACAATGGTAATAACAATGGCAACAATGCGCACAATGGTAACAAAGGTGAAGGTAGTAACACCAATGTTCTTGTAAACACTTCCAGGACAAGTAGGGTCACTCCTAGGCCTCTAATGCTTGAGTTCTTGGATGATCAACCTAGAGAACGAGCATGACAGCAAGGGGGTATACCAATTCTTGAGTGATGATGAAATAAGCCCCTTAATTTTTTCTTGATTTTTAATATCAATTACAATTGCAACACGCACCCATTAAGGTTAGCTCCAAAACCATAACGATGCGGAATAGCAACTCTAACCAAGAATGCGCCCTAAGACCACTAAAGGAGGAGGGGTAGGCATATGGTCAAAGGATCCCTAGGATCTAAATAACTCAAAAGCTAAAACTGATTACAACTGTAAGTGAAAAGATAAAACTCAACGCCAAGAATGTTCACCAAGATCCTTGGAAGGCGAGGTGATAGCATATGGCGGAGTACTTATTACAAAACTAAAATAAACTTAGGCGGTGAACCAGCCATGAAAGATTTCCGCACAACCACCAATTCAGTGGGGGGAAAGAATTACAAAACAAACTAATTCATCCGATGCGGCGGGCATCCACTTGTAACTGGGAATTCACCACTTTTCAGTGGGTACAAAGAAAGATTAACAAGTTTTTTTTCCACACTAGCGGTAAACCATCCAGGAGTTACAATGTTTGAATTAAAACATAAAGTAAATGCTGAAATAAGAATGACTGGAACAATAATGTTTGAATTAAAACATAAAGTAAATGCTGAAATAAGAATGACTGGAACAGTACTACTGTTACCAGCATTTACAATGAGCTTATTGCAATGAATTTACAATAGAAATCTGCTCCAAACTTCTGCAAGAACTATACTATACTTTTGATCACAAATGTGAGTTGAAAAACCAAAGAAATATAGCATGAAAAGAGAATAACCAGGTCTGATATTAAGACCAGCAAACTGAGATAATCAGACCAGCAACTTAAACTTCCCCTAAATTGTTCATATCATCATCCAAAATGCTTCTATTCCCTCCAAAATGAATGCACATGAAACTAGAAGCATAGACGTCCAAGAATTATAGCATAACATGGAATGAGTCAAGTCTGATATGAAATGCCATCAACTGAAAATACAGACCAGCAAACTGTACATCAATGAAATACTCATAACTCTTTCAAGTTAGCGCTGAATGAGCTGAAACGAAGTGCAATGGATCTCAAGAAGGATGGCGCCCAACTTGCAATGATTAAACAGCATCAAACTCCCTTCAATTATTTGGCACAAACTTCAATGCTCTCTTAAATGGCACAGCCTGGCTGGGAGGGGCGATTTTGCATTATAAAATTAAATAGTTTGAATTAAATTCTGCTCTTCTGTGGGAAGGGGCGCCCATGTACTAGGAATCAATTTCTTCAATACCTAGAAGCACATAAAAATCATACAAAAAGCTGTTAATGAAAACCTCTTTCAGCCATGATATGACCAGCAAACACAACTCTGAAAATTATTATCAAAAACTACAAAATCTTCAACTTTGAAGCTCAATGTGCACTTCTAGATGAAGCACACTCTCAATCCACCATCTAGGGAACCATAGTTTCAAGCCCGAAGAATTGAGTAAATTTGCTAAGCTTTCCCTTAGCCGGATTCTGAATTTCAAACCAGCAGCATAACGATATCATAAACCAAAGATGAA
>VDFB02327431.1:0-14613 GCA_007258455.2 Sequoia sempervirens
TTGTAAATGATTGGTATTTGTTCATATTTTTCAGAAAATGCATCTATGTAAAGATTTATGATGATTTTGTAATGTATTTTTAGAAAATCAATATATGAAATGTGATCACTTGTCTCAAGCTTTTAGGAGACCTGTAGGTGTTTGGATTTTTGTGTCGGTCCCAGTCCTGTGGTTTCTTTTTATTTTTTTCTTGCTTGTATAACTGTTTAAGCTTTAGTTTTCATTTACTTTTTGGTCTTCTCACTACTTGTGAGTCTCTGATTTTCCTCTATGGCTAGTTTGTAATGGGTATTGGACCTTCCAATTTTAATATAATCAAATCTATTTATATTTCATTTGTATAAGATGTTTGGTGATTTTGTAAGATGTTTTGATAAAATCAATAGAAGATGTTTTTGATATGGTAAGCATCATTTATAGGGCATCGTACCCTTTGCACAGTGAGCCACAAGGGACAGAAAAGATCAAGTCCAAAAAATATAAAAAAAGCCAAAAAACAGAGACATAGTGAGCCAATAGCCGACAGACACACCATGCAACAGTAGTAGATTAATTGGAATTCTTTCAATTCTAGGAGAGGAGATTGACAACATCATCCCTGACCCATTTGGGGCCTTCTTTAGTAGTCTTCTTATCCATCTCATCTTTCATCATAGCAGAGAGGGTGTTAACATAATGGACTAACTTGATAGTGAAATGGATCAAGCTGTTGAACTTCTTCTCCATCTTCCCCATCCTTTCCTGCACCACACGAAGATCCTCCCCTTTATCCACAGTCTTCTCAATATTAGCACACTCCACATCCAGAGGGTTTGAGGATTGGGAAGATGAGTTCTCCTTATGCACTTTGCTGAAATCCGAAATGGTGTGGGGCCCTTCAACATACTACTCCTCACCATCCCCAAACTCCTCCACATCCCTAAAACCTTTGTTGTCAAATCTCTCCTCATCAGTATCCATTTCATTAATCTGCACTTGCTTGTTATTTTTATCCAGCCTACTAGATCTCCTAATGTTGGGGTTTTTGCCACTAGTCTCCATCGTAGTAGAGACCATAGTATCACCCTTAGAGTCCCTACCCACGACATTCTTTTGTTTGCTATCTGTGGACTCAAGGAATCCCTTCATATTTTTTGTTTTTTGTATTGGTCTATGCTAGTTTACATGAAAGAGGTGTTGTAAAACTATTTGAGAAGATGTTGCTTTTGTTCCATTTTTGTATTTTTATCTCAATATTGTTTAATTTTTTTGGGGCGACTCAAGGAATCCCTTAGTTCATAGTTGTTGTTCTTTGTATTGGTATATGCTAGTTTGCATGTAAGAGGTGTTGTAAAACTATTTTAGTTTTTACAATCATATGCCAAAGCAATAAAAAAGATGACTAGTATGTGATACTTTTAAATTAATGGTGGATTAATAGCTAGAGATCTATTTGTAACATAGAAGGTAATTTAAGGGTTTATTCTTTGCAAGATAGATCCAAGTACATTACAGTTATATTAAATTTAGGATTTAATCCATCATTATGGTTTTATCTAGGTTTAATTGTATGTCATATGTATAGGCATTGGTCTTATAGTTGAAGGTTTCCCACCTAACTCTTTTAAAAACTAAACAGAAATAGTTTTAGTAAATTATTATAATTTAGTGTCCTACCATTATGCACAACTATTCTAATGAATCTTTCTAAATTATTTCTAGATATGTGACTAATAAAATAATAGAGGAATAATTTAATTTTTTTCTCCAAATTAATGATGTTGTATGCAACTAACAATGAGTACAAATGTAGGGATTAGTGACACATTTTCATCTTATGTTGCATCATTTAACATAACTTCTTAAATAAGAGATATGTGATTTATATGTGTATTTATCCTCTCTAGATAAATGTTATCAAAGCTAATTATATATTATCTTTATGTGTGGGATCAAGTGGGGTAGGGCTCAAAGTGCATAAGAGGGCTATGTTCCTCTTATTTGTTGGCCTTTTCAACCACTAATTTGAGCATTGGTTTCTTCTTAGTTTAATAATGTTTGGTCACTTTTTCTATGTATTGGTGAGAACCTTAGAATTATTGGATAGTCCATAGAAGAAGACCAACACATAGCCATGATATAGGTACCTAAACAACCTATATAGTTTAGTCATTTTGATATTATTTCCTTTTTTCCTTTATTTTCATTTGATATTTATTTTATTTAATATTATTTTCAAGCAATAGTATAACATTATTTCAACTTAGAAAAATGAACCTTGTTGTTAACTTGAAATCATAATAAAAAATAGAATTTAAAGAACTTCGTATTTTCAATTGCAACAACCAATTAGAACTTCTAACCTAAAATATCAAAGAACATTATGAATATTGAAAACTATTTCTTTAACATAGCAAAATTTGTTTTAATGTTATGACACAAGAAGTAGTAATAATTTTTCATGAAATGTAATGCATTTTATTGAGTTTTCGTCTCTTAGAACATACTTTATTTAATGTGGTAAGCTCTATTGTGTATTACTTTATGAAAATAGTCTTAAATTGATTTTATATTTTTGTTCACTAAAGGTCAGGAATTCACTTTGTTTCAAAGCATGTAATTGATCGCTACAAAGAGTAATTGGTGCATGGTTTACTGCAGCCATATAATGTAAAATATAAGAAAGAAGATGAAGAAAAAGGTCCAAATAGTCCTACATATAAGTCTAATTGATACAGTTCATGAAGCTATTAAGATTCATCACCCAATTGATTTTACTATTCTATATCACTATCCTTGATTTAATATATCAAAAAGGATTGTATTGCTACTCTCAATTTCTCTATAGTTCAAATATCAAATCTGCCTTTCCATCATTTGATAGGAAATTTCTAGGAATGTAGTCTTGTTTTTCATGAAATTAGTTAAAATAATAGTTGTGTTTTCATTTAGAAAGAAGATGAACCTTTTTTCCTTTTTCTCTCTTTAAAAAGTATAAATAAAATTATTAATTATTTGAAAGAAACAAATTAAAGGATGAGTTTTATTTACTTAAAAATCTATATTGACATTTAGATATTATTAGTTATTTTCACAATTATTTGAATTAAATTTGATTTTTTTGCTTCGTATTTAATGCTATAAATAAAATATAAATATTTGAAAACAAAAATAATTAAAAAACTTGTATATCTTATTTTATAAGTTAATTTTTAGTTAGACATTGAAAACAAAAATCTAATAACGTGAAAAAGTTTCTAAAAACAATTTCATTGAATAACATCATTCACTTATATGATAGTTATTAGAAAAGAATTTCCAATAAATATTTCTAATTTGATTGCATCATCCATGATTATGTATAATAAAAATTGATTGTAAAATATTTACAGCTTTCCTTTAATCTGATAGTATAATATTGTTGACAATTTTTGCCACTTTCGATGAATTTTCTAATAAATGCTTAATAGACAATTAGCGATTACAACTTAAATGCACGTGAAGGACAAGCCAAATGTGTGTATGATGAACAAACATTTTCTCATTGTAATTTGTGTTCAAATTTTTAAATCTTGTCAATACAGCAGATATGTATTGCTTAATATTTTTTAAAAAATATACTTTGATTTTTATAAATCTCAATGAAGCATTCGTTTCTTGAGAATATGTGTCTAAGAATATGGATAGAACACTCAGGATTTTACGTATGCTTTTAGTCCCATCTCTTTCTTTTCAGTCTACAGACTTGTTCTGTAAAAAAGGTTAAAACTCAAATTTTCTAACAAAAGACAAGTTAAATAAATCTAAATGATTTAGAAACTTTCAATTCGCATATTCACTGTGACAAGACTGTGTTCATGAATGGCATAAATACAACTCTACTTAATTTTTCTTTCTTCTACATAGTTAACTTAAAAGATCCTTTCTCTTGATCTATTAAATCTCTCCACTATCTTGTCAACTGTTCCTATCACTGCAGTTCTTGTATAAGAAAGATACATTACTTATTCTTAATATAGAAAGTGTTTTAGAATGAAAGTAATCTTTCTAAGTGAAAATTCGAATTAAGAATTGCAACTTTCAATATTTTGTTATTGATTACTCCCCATTACCATAAAGCAACACAAGTATGGCAAAATTTAATAATATTTGAAAAAGATTGGAAATGTTTTCATAAAATAAACTTTCTTGTAAGATAGACTATAGTACATTTACAATACATGAAAAAAGACTTGAAATTTTAACAGAAATTAAACTTCCTTGCAAGATAGTACATTTACAATACACGAAAAAAAGACTTGAAATGTTAACAGAAATTAAAGTTCCTTGCAAGATAGTACATTTACAATACATGGAAAAAGACTTGAAATGTTTTCAGAAAATAAACTTTGTTGCAAGATAGTACATTTACAATAGATGAGAAAAGACTTCAAATGTTCTCAGAAAATAAACTTTGTTGCAAGATAGTACATTTACAATATATGAAAAAAGACTTCAAATGTTCTCAGAAAATGAACATCATTGCAAGATAGTACATTTACAATACATAAAAAAAGATTTGAAATGTTCTTCAAAAATAAACTTCCTTGCAAGATAATATATTTACAATACATGAAAAAGGACTTGAAATGTTCTCATAAAATAAACTTCATTGCAAAAAAGTATATTTTAAAAGACTTAAAATATCCTAAAAACAAATAAACTTCCTTACAAGATATGCATTTACAATACCTGAAAAAAGATTGAAAGTTTTCTCTATAAATAAACTTCCTTGCAAGATAGAACATTTACAATATGAAAAAAAACTCCAAATGTTCTGTTAAAAAAAAAAAAACAAAAAACAAACTTCCTTGGAAAATAATACATTGACAAGCTCTATCATAAGATGAAATCCACTTTACGCTCTGTGAACAATTCGGCGTTGTACCCTAATGCTTTTCACACTCACTTGACAGTCGCTGGTCGAACATGAGTTCTTGCAGGAAAAGGCGAAAGCTTTACGCTTCTTTTTTCTTTCTTTATCTTTCCCGCACTCTATCATAGCTGCCACGAAGGGATCCCTTTGAAATAGATTCTTCTCTTTGCGCCGTGAAAGCTTTTCCATATTCATTGGAGGAGGCGGTGGGAAAAGAAGATGATTGTCGTTCAGAAAGCTCGATGAAATACGTTTTCTTGTTCTTCTCCAAGCTGGTTCCACTTCTTTCACACTTGAAAATGGCGGTACTAATGCTCTGTGAGGAGGACAAGATACCCGCAACTGCGAAGTGGATGAAGAATGCGAAGCCATGAAATCCAGTTGCAGAATCAGATTACCTTCTCGTAATGTCGCGTCCAAGCAAAACCAGGATATTTTGTAGACTTGTATTGTATATAATGAATTCAAACAAGTGCTTAAATAGGGCCACATAAATGGTTGCAGGCTTAGAATTTGATGGTCTATTTGGTCGTTTTTGCATTTTTAGATTGTATAATATAATGTTGAAATTTATTAGATTATATAGATTGACTTGGTATATTTTTATAATGTTTATTATAGAACTACAGATTAATTTAGAATCTTTTGAAAAATAGAATATAATTGTTTTTAATTCTTAAATTATTTTTAACAAGATTTCTTGAATATTTTTTAATATGAATTTAGAAACTTACTTGAAATGTAATAGCAAACTTAAGATTTTTTGCAATAATTACTTATAGTTATCATTGCTTTCTAATTTAACATTCATTTTAAATACATACATATAATATATCCTTTTGACTAATGATATAACAAGGATTTTGATTTTTTTTTAAGAAACATCATTTACCTTTTAGTGGTAAGCATGAAGAATATGGTAATTATGCTAGCTACATAGTCATTGTGCTAGCAATAAAAAAACATTTTTTTTATGTTTTCTATTATAATGTAGACTTGAAATTTGAAGTTTTGTAATGATCAAAAGAAAATTTAATATATAATTTTTTCTCATTAATTATTCTTTTAATAATTTATATATATTTTTTTAAATGTAAAATGAAAGGATTTAAATGTCTAGACCGTCATAAATTTTTCAAATTTCAAGCCTAATTGCATGCCTTGAAAAAAAAAGAGAAGTGTTTTTTTTCTTCTAAACTTAAAATGAATGGTCAAAATTAAACCATCTAAAAGATATATTATTTTGAATATCATATCTAACTGGAGATGGGTTATTTATAACTATTTTAGGCGTTGCTTACAATCCTTGGAATATAATACTATTTCTATCAAACATCAACAATGGGTATAACTTACTCTTGGTTTATTTTCTTGAAGTAAATTAAAATAGTATATAATAATAATTAATATTAGTAAAGAATATATATCTTTTAAAAAAATTAATTATTGTTATTTTCTAAATATTTTTGTTATCCTTGTTCATGTTTCTTGTTATTATTCTATTAACTTTTATTTACTGTTAGATCTTTTTTATATTTATATAATATTATAGATATTTATATATTTTTATTAAAAAATTAATTATTGTAATGATGAAAATTGTATATAACTTTTTCATTTTTGTTTTAGATTTATTTTTTATTTGGTTATCTTTTATGTAATAGTAATTATATAAATGATGTATTCTTATGCAAAAGCTACACAATTATTTAAATTTTCATTGATCTTATATTTTTATATTAGTAATAAATTGAATATGGTTTACTTTACGATATAAAATTGATCTCAACATTTATAATTTCAAGATTTCAAATGTGTGTCCATCTTATCCTCTTCTAAGTAATTTTTCCTTCTTAACTTGAATGTGCAATTTTTAAAATTGTATTATAAAATATTAGATAAAAATACAAGCCCTAGTTCATTACAATAATATTAAAAACATGTCAAAATAGATCATTTGAAAATTTATACACCATCACTTAGCATCAAACATTAGTAATAACATGACTAGATGTATTGTGTGATTGTTGGCCATGTCTTTTATCATTATTTAAAAACTATTAAATTTCCATGCCTAAGGGTTTAAGGGAGAACCACCTTGCCTAGAAAAAAATCCAAAACTATATATCAACACTTTAGTAACTATTTGCAAGCCTAGGGATAAAGGAAAGCTATATTTCACATGTAAAAGAGTTCAAAGTCTATCAAATAATTTCTATGTGCAAATGGTTGATTATAAAAACTAAGATTAATTATAGAATGTGGATTTATCTAGATTGTTTTCGCTCTAGGAAATCCATCCTGTTTGAAACTTGAGAATGATCTAGTTTATATTTGTTCTTTTTTATTATTTTAAAGCATTTTAGAATAAGTGAATCTAAGTGATAGTTTAAAATATTTTAATATTTTGGCATGCATCACACTTCCTTACCATTTTGTGTGTGTTAGAAAACAAATAGGGCCACCAATATCTAGACTTTGGGATCTTATGAGCAGTTGTCTTGGCCACATAATGTCTTCCATAAACTCTATTATGCATCTCCTCAAGATTCTTTGTAGCTTTATCTTGATCAAAACATTTGAGCAAGATGCCATCTCTGTCTCTCCAATAAAAATAATCCTAGAACATGACATATTTTATAACTTGTAACTTAAGAGTTCTTCTTTGATTATAAGTCATGTGCTTTGGACAAGACATGTTCTTTAAATAATAAAAAATATCCTTATACCAAGAACAAAATTATAGATCACATTCTATTAGAGGGGTATCCTATTGTATTTGGTTTATTTGAATTGTATTAAGGTTAGAATAAGCCATGAGCTTAGCTAACCCTTGTCCTTTGACTAATTTGGTTATCTAGATATCTATGTTGAACTCTTGGATTTTTTAATCTATCTGCATATTTTCCCCATGACTTCTTTCTAGGTGAAAATATCCTTAATTACAACACTAGGAACATAAGTAATTATTTTGGCACCAACTAGATAAGATTAAAAAATTCTTTACAACCTTAAATAGAGCATAAGCTTTTTTCTCCATGATGGTTGTATTTTAATTCTATTGATTGAAGTGGTTTACTATAGAATTCAATGGGTTTCTTATAGTCCTCATCATTTTTTGTAATAACACAACAACAATTGTCTAGAAAGAAGCAAAGGAATATAACTAGAAAGGCTTTGAAAAATTAGGTGATTTTGGAATACGAGCCTATTTAATAGCCCCTTTTATATTGTTGAATGCTTGGATAGCCTCATATCCCCAAGATATAGATTGATACTTCTTGAGAATCTTGGAGATGAATTTAGTATATTTCTACAAAATTAGTGACAAGTCTTCTAACAAATTTTATTTTTCCAAAAAGTGAGTAGATTCACTTAATAATTTTGGGAATTTAAATTTTGTCAATTATTGAAACCCTTTCAAAATCAATCCTAATCACATCCTTTGAGATAATATGGCCTAGTAGTTTACCCTGTGTAATCCTAAATGTACACTCCTTAGGCTTCAGTAATATTCCATATTCAATAGATTTTAGAAAAATGCTTTCAAGATGGGTACAATGGTCTTCTACTCTTTTTGATAAATAAATTAAATCATCTTGATACACCACCATAATGATATCAATTCAATATACAAATACAACATCTATGGCTCTTTGAAAAGTTTCTCTAGTGTTAATCAACCCAAATGACATCCTAACACAAACATATGTGCCCTATGGTGTAGTGAAGGCTATTTTATATTGCTTTGATTTGTTAACTACAACCTAATTGTACCTTGAGAAAAAAATTATCATAGATCGTAACTCACAACCAATAATATTCTATAGCATTGCCTCCATATTTTGCAATGGATAGTTATATTTTAATGAAGATATGTTCAAATTTTTGAAATCAACACATAATCTTATATCTGCATTATTTTTCCTTATTGGCACCAATTTAGAAACCCATGTGGAATGTCTGATTGGTTTTATAATCTTACCATCTCTAAGATAGTTCATCAATTCTTGTTGCATATTTGGTGCCAATGTTGGGTTAATAGGTCTTTTCTTTTTTCTAAAATGCTTACCATTAGGCCTCAAAGGAATCTCATACTAAAACAAACATTTTTTTATAGGCTTTCAAATCATCATAATACCATGAAAATGCATGCTTAGGCTTTCTTAATAAAGCTATAAGCATAAATCTAATCTTATAATCTAAGTTTTTCCCAATGTAATTTATTAGGAAAAGTCTATGGCCTAAATTGATTTCTTTTGAATCATTTTCATGGACAGGATTTGACTTAGCAATGTATCTAAGTATTAAAAAAATATTTGTAAGGAAACTAACCCTTTTCTAATCATATTTTTCTTTTACTAAATAACCTCATTCCCAAACATAGTTTCCTTTCCATCCATAATTTTCACAAAGTTCTTAAAATATACCCCTTGATTTTGGTATTCTTCAATACAATGTAAAAAATTTAATAGGTCGTGATCATCTTTAAACAAATACAGATACACACATTGTCAATTATTGATGGCCTACTTAGAATTTCAATGTTGGATATACCAACACAAGCTATATCATTACGCCATACTACAATATTGGCCAAGAAATCAGCCATGGTATTTTTTGAACCCTCAATCCATTCTATAGAAAATGCATCAAACATATCTATAGCATTCCATACTGCAGCCTTGTACTATTTTAATCTCTTATTTTTTAAACATACTTTTCTCTTATCTAGGATGCTACTAATTCCAAGTCTCCTAAAACTCTTAGTTCCTTAATTCCATGTTTTTTCACCATATTAATTCCTAGCAAAAGTGCTTCGTATTTTTCTACAATGTTTGTGTATTCAAATTTTAATGAAATTGAATATTTAAAGGACTTGCCATTTGGTGAAATCAAAATAACCCTAGCTCTTCCTCCTTTTGAGAAAGCTCCATCAAATAGAATCAACCATAAGTTTTTTTATTGCACATACTCATTAGTTTCTTTAACCATTTGTATATCATTTTTTACTTCCATCTGAAAAGTGTCAACTTTAAAATTGTCAATGTCGGTATCAACAAAATATACTTATTCATCACATTCAATATTTTTAACCAAGATGGAAGATCTCTTTTCTTTGTTTAATTTGACATTTCTTCCATTTATGGAAATCTTGTGCATACTCATTAGTTTGTTTAACCAATGGTATATCATTTTTTATTTCCACCCAAGAAGTGTCAACTTTACAATTGTCAATGCCAGTATCAACAAAATATACTTCTTCATCAAATTCAATATTTTCAACCAAGCTAGGAGATCTCTTTTCTTTGTTTAATTTGAAATTTCTTCCATTTATGGGAATCATGTCACATGATAGATCCAATTGCATACTTACACCTACTATTGCAGCCCATTTCCTTGACAACAATATTCCATACTAAGCTAGGATGTCAACAACTATGACATTCATTTTGAAATCCTTTTCAGGTTATGCAACAAGCTTGAATTCCAAGCACTTTATAATTCCAACCACTACAACTTATCTTGAGTCCATTGTAAATCATCTTCCATATGCTTTATTGACTTGCAATCATAATTTATTCATTATTTTTAGAGGCATAACATTTGTAGAAGCTCCTAAATTAATCATGAAAAATTTCACTAGTTTATCATTTATTTATTAAAAAACATAGAAAGGGTCCACCAAAGATGGATATTTTGTCACAGTTGTGCCTAGATATACTTGAAGCACCTTTGTATACACTTCATTTTCTTCTAACTTGTCATTTTGATTTTTTTCCTTTTCCACCTAAAAAATAACTATTGTGTCTTCAACAAACAACTTAGAAGTACAAACAATCAAGGCTAAGGCTTTATCTTTATGCTCATCTATTCTCATCATCTCTAGTAATGATACAAAAATATTAATTTGTGATAGGATCTATGCCATAACAACTAGACCATGGTTAAATTTATTAGGAAGTAAGTTGCTAGATAAAATAGGACTACCAACCTTTCCTTATTTTCTTTGAAAATTCTCTATTTGAACATTCTTGATGTTATCCTTTTCTTCCTCCATCTTCTTATTTTGATACTTAGCTTTGATAAGTAGAGAGACAACTTGATTAGCAGATAATTGATGAATCTTTTCTTTATTCTCTATGTTCTTTCATTTCCATCAATTATTTCATTTCCTTTTACAATTACTTGAACTTTTTCATGATTTTTATCTTCTTTCATGAAAAGGCTACCAACCATGCCTTGACCATCATTATGGCCTTTATTTCTTAAATTTTAGCTAATTTTTAGCTAGGCGATAGTAGCATTAGTCAAATATCTAGTTTCTTCATTTGATAGCCTCCTCATTTTAATATCAAATCCTAATGACTCATAACTATATACAAAATGATCATGTTCTTAAACAACATCATCAAAGAAAACCTGCTAATGATAACTATTATTTGTATGTCTCAAATCATCACCATCAAGTTCTACTCCCTCTTCCTCTAAGGAATAGAAATCCATATTATCATAATGCAACCTTATTGAGAATATGTTTACATCTTGATTCTCCTCAAAATTAGGATTATTATAATATGTAAACAAAGATTTTGGCACCCAAATGCTTTAATCTCCTTCTAGGGTTTTTCACCTTAAAGGAAAAATATTGGAGGCCAAAATGCAATGTTACATTCAAATATTGATGTTATGAAGGATGTAAAGTATCTAAATATGATGTATAAATGCAACAAACTAAAAAGGAAATGATTTATTGATGCTAGACTAGTGAAATGCAAAGTGTTGGAAAACATAGTCATGTATACAAAAACACCTAAAAATATAAGTAAATGATAGAAGAATTAAACAAAACTAGAGCTCAGTGCACCTAGAATATGAAATATGATGCAAAGAAGCTCTAGAATCCTGTAGATTTGACTAGAAATGTTGACTGAGACACTTATGCCAAGCTAGGTAACTTAGTCCAGTATTAGAGAAAATATGTCAGAACAGGAATCTGCAAAATGGGTACTCAGAAATGTAAAACTCAATCTCTAGGCCTAGTAGTGGGACTAATTCGCCATAGATGGCAACTTAGTCCACCTGGGAATTTTTGGAAATTCAGGGAAAAAATTTGTAGCTTTCGGTTTGCACTTCCTTTCTTGACAGGTGTTTGGATCTAAATCTACAAAAAATAGGCTAAAAGAGGTCTCCAAGCTTCAATTAGGGATTTTTTGACTTTGATGGATTTTTGACCACTTTTTGACGCCAAACTCTTTGACAAATCTGTATATGAGGCTTGCAAACACACATGCAAAGAGGAGGAAAAGGGTTAAGGGTTATAGCATAGGGGTTTGCCTTGGTCAAACCTCGATTTGGTAATCAAACCCTATGAAATGAGAAGAGAATGATGAATAAACAACATGCAATGTCTTGAGAACTCACCAAACCCTTGATGTAGAAATATGAAGATATGCAATGAAGTGCTCCAATGGATGACTTGATGATACTTAGAGTGATTGAATGCTTGAGAATGATTAAGAGATCAAATTCTTGATTAATTAAGAGATTGTAGGAGACGAAAAATGAGGAGAAAAACCCTTATTGATACTTGATTTTCCTAAATTTCCTAAAATAACACATCATAGGCTGACCTCAAGGGTAAGAGAATAAAATCCCACCAAGAAATTAAAATTATTTTGATTTTTGTGCCCAATGGGACTAAGTCGCTCCAGGTGGTGACTTGGTCCCACCAGGGAAATTTATTGGGTTTCAAAATAAAAGTGTAATTAATAAGGTTTAATAGGAATAGCCTCAAAAATACACTTAAGTATGGTTGGAAAGTGCATTAAGGGGTCATTTAAACATAAGAAAGGGTTGAATTAGTGAGGAAAAGTCTAGAAAAGTGTGAGAATTTGTTACAACTCTTTACAACACTTTGAAATAGGACTTGGTAAGTGATAAAAAGGAGTATTTAAGTGAATTATAATGAAAGGGTCCTAGAAAAGTGTGAAAGTGGGTTACAACACTTCACAACACTTTTACAAGACATCTTAGAAGTCTTAATGACTCACAAAGGTCCAAAACCTAATGTGAATGTTTTGGCCACATTACAACATAAAATATAGGAAAAATCAATCCAAAGTCCACTAGGAGAGCTTGAACATGAGAAAAAGTAGAAGGGTTACACTTTTTATTTCCACATAATCACCACATGGTATTGCAAAGTCATCAAATGATTGTTCTACCATTAATTGTGATGGTGAATGTGGTAGTTGACATACTATACACCATAGATTATCATCTATTATATTTACTCTTAGCCTCTTGAGAGGATCTAGTGTCTCCCTATTTAGTTCACCTCTTTGGCTTTGTTGCACTAGTTTACCATTTTTCTAAGTAGTGTTATAAGCTTGATCTGATAATCTTGACATTTTATCTTGTTTGTGATAATTCTTTCTATCATGAGGTGAACCATTATCATTCTTATCTACCTTGTACTTGATATATTTAAGGGAACTCGTCACTTTTTCCAACTTATCTTCAAAAGTGGGTGGTTTATTTTGATGTCCTTTTGGATTTTGCAAGATCTTGACATAATCTATTTTGTTAACTTTTCCTAATGCTTTTCTATTATTTTCAATATGAGTAACAATATTAAAAGTATCCCTTAGTGATTGATGATTCTTATCCCTTAATTTATAACCCACATTTAGATTATATGCATTATAGTACAAAACAAGGCACCTAGATTCATTAGGTCTCATTGATGGTTGAATTTTATTAAAAACCCTATTGAATTTAGCATTGAACTCTAACACTAATTTATTAGAACCTTTTCTAATGCTATTAAATTCATTTATACCAAATATTGGGTCAGTATTATCCCCATAATACTCTCTAAAAACTCTTTTGAATTCATCCCATGATCCTATGCTTTCATTTGGCAGAGTTCTATACCAATCTCTAGCTTCACCAATCAAGGATTGTAGAAATAGCTTCATTACCACATCTTCATCCTCTACTTCAAAATCATCCATTAATTTAATGGATTTTTGAAATTTTATTCACCATTCATAACATTATTTCCAAAAAATCATGCTAAATATAACCTTTTTTATTAGAAATTTGACTAGGGTATCTAGGGATACCACAAAAATCCAATTTCCTATATCTTTCCATCTACAAAGGCCGTCTACCTTGAACATTTCCCATCCTTGGGTTTGGCTGAGAATTTTGGTTTGTAGGAACATTTTATTGTGTATTTTGGTTTTGATGCATAGGTATATATGGAAAGCTTATGCTTGGTGGAACACTGTACTACATTTGAGAACCTATTTGATTATATCCTTTGTTCTTTGGTACATAATTTCCTACTCCCAAGTTTTTTCCTATACATTATTGTTAGGGTATTCTTCCCATACAAGTACTTTGTTGTTGAGCATTATGTTCTAATGGAGGATTGTGAGTAGGATTTATTTGAGGATTTACTAAAACACTAGAGTTTATAGGTATTGAAGATGTACCAAAATTATTTTGTTGTGAAGTAGAATGATTAGAACTTGTTTGAGGGATACCTTCAGTAGTATTTGTATTAGGCATAACTTGTGATACAATATTGGCATGAGGGTTAAATGAGACTGTATTAGTCACTATAGGGTTACTCCAAGTGTATACACATGAATTTGTAAGAGGGAAATTTCAAGGATTGTTTCTTCCAATACGATTTTGTGGTGTCA
>VDFB02327432.1:0-48524 GCA_007258455.2 Sequoia sempervirens
AATGATGGAGATTTGTTCAATTACTTATATGACGCCTAGGATTAGATGCTAGATGATGGCGTGTGGCTCAAGGTGAAACCATAAGGGGTGTAGTAGTTGAAGAGTCAAAGCGATAAATAATGTAATTCTCTAGTCTCTCTTGTGTCTCTCTAGAATCTCATGGAGAGTGGTGAAAAACTAGGGGGCAAGCTGAGCTGTAGGTCGTGAGGCTAGATGCAACAAACGCCGAAAGGTAGAGAGGCTGAGCTGCAAGTTGAAAGGCTGGAGGCAGAAAAGGTTGAGAGATGATTCTCTCTTGGAGCTTGGAGCAGAGAGGCAAAAATAGTGAGTGGCGACAATAATGGCAGAGGTTGAAAGGCTAGTTGTTGGTCAAGGTTACCAGGCGGAGGCCAAGAGGTTGCGTAGAGGCTGAGAGGATGCATGGAGGTGAGAGGTTGTGTGGAGGCTGAGAGGATGTGCAAAGGTCGAGAGGCTACATGGAGGTCATGTGGTGCTAGGCCCTGAACAAGCCAAGATGTCGAGGTGTTGGATGTAGGCCGAGAGGCCGGATGCAAATAGAGAGGCTGCAAGGCTGGGCACAGATAGACCGTGGTTACCAAGTGGTCATGCCCAGAGAGGCTGAGATGTTGGATGCAGGCCAAGAGGTTGGATGAAAGTAGATACATTAAGATGTTGGGCGCAAACTAGTCGAGAACCTGGGTGCATGTCATGTGGCTGAGCGCAGGTCAGGTGTTGTTGAACTTGCTGTGAGGATGGGAAGCTGAGAGAGATGGATCTCGCAGAAGGTGAAGGCCAAGTGATTGTGCAATAGAGAGGCCGACAGGTCGATGGTCGAGTCGTGTGGCTGTGTAGCTGAAAGAGATGTCTCCCATTGAAAGAGGTAGTCACTTTGGGTTATGCTATCAAATATTCTCTAGAATGGAACAAGATGTAAACTCTGTAAAGGTCATGAGCCTGATATTGTATTGCAACTATTTTTGTTGTTGAATAATATGATAACAATCTGGGCTTTTGGAGTGTGGGGTTTTTTACCCAAAAGGGTTTTCTCCACGTATATCTATGTGTTCATGTCTTCTATTTCATCTTTCATGGTTGTTGGTTTTGTGTGATTGAATCTGTTATTGGTGTTGTTGAAACTATTTTGCATGAGTTTCTCTCCAAGGGTCAATGTAGAAAATGAACTGTGCCTATTTCCACTTTATGGCATAGTTGACGCGTCTTCGTCCTTCTCTTTTTTCCCAACAAACATCAACAATAACTGGAAAATTATTCTCCCTCTAATTTGAGATGGATTTTTAGTTTGATTACTAATACTAGGACATGAGTCTACCTGATTGTAAAGGAGGATATGGGCATGGGTGATGTAGATTCATAGAAAGAGAATATGGATGAGAAATAGTGGCATTGAAGAAAGTTAATAAATGGGATCTCATACCTTTGCTTGATAGACATAAAATTGTTGGATGATAACAAGCATTACAAGATTTAAATTGGTCTAGATGGTAGCATTGAAAAATAAAATATGAATTTTGTTACAAAAGATTATTCCCAAGTCAAGGGAATTGATTATGGATAAATTTTCTTTCTAGTTACAAAGATGTCATCCATTCAATTTTTTATTATCACTCACAAAATCATATGATCTTGAAGTTGAATAAATGGATGCGAAGACAACTTTCCTTCATGTTGATTTGAAGGAAGAGATTTATATATCACAATCGAAGAATTACATTGAGAAAGATAAAAATCTTTTGGTTTTAAGTTAAAAAAATATTTTTATGGTCTAAAACAATCTCCTAGGATGTGGTACTAGAAATTTTATGTATTTGTGTGAATTTTGTGATTTTTGAAATTTAAATTTGATAATTTCATCTATTATAAGATGGATGGTGATTGTATTCTCAATATCACATTATATGTTGATGATATGTTATTTTTTGGTAATGAGAGAATTTATTTTATGATTTAAAGTATCAAATTTTAGTATAATTTAAGATGAAGTATTTATGGGTATCCAAGTACATCTTGGTGATGGATATAAGAAGAGATAGAGCTAGCAAGAAATTATGGATAGGTGAGAGTAAGTATTTCAACTTAGTGTTGGATATATTTAATATGAGAACTTGTATATTGTTGTGTGTTCCCATTACAATGCAGATGAAGTATGAGTTGAGTAGTGTTCAAAATATCCTTGTGAGATGGAGAATATGAGAAAATTTCCTTATGCTAGTGCTATAGGGAATTTGATGTATGTTATGGTCTAAGCAAGAATAAAAATTTCCCGAGTGATGGGATTCCTCGATCAATTTATAGCTAATATTGGACAAGTACATTGTGATATAGTTAAGACGGTCTTCATATATTTATAGGTTACTTCTATGTATTTTTATGTTATCATGGTTATATTATAGGGAACCAACAATCAATTTATTTATGTGGATTCTGAATGGATTGGTGATATTGATGATAGGGATAGGGTTGGATTGAGATAATCACAATCTCAATGCTTTGGGTCTCCAATAGATAAACCCTTGGTGTTTCACTCCACCAATCAACCTATAGGTCCTAAAGGTATTTAGGCACCCCTGGTCACTTGCCAACCTTGCTATCAATTTCAGTTTGCTGCTACCAAGCCATTCTTGATGCTTTTCCTCACTTTCTCCATCTAGCCCTTAATCCCTTTAAAGACTAGACAACCTCTAAATCCTCCTAACAACGTTGCAGGGGTGTGCATAGGTTTTCTTGACTTCAAAACGGTCTAGGAATGGTCCTTGTCCAAGCTCAACTCTCCTTTCTTCTATCGCTGCCATCATACCCTAGGTTAGGGTTTTAGGAGGGCTACTAGGATTAGGCCTCCTCACACAAGAAAAATGCTTATCACTCCTCTCCTTCACCTTATCAAGACAAACTTGCTTCTGTCACCCTGGCTCAAATTTGGAGCACTTCAAGATTTTTATGGTTTTGGACCTTCTCAGGTCGTACACAAGGCTAACACAGATTTATACAAGAACCTAGGGTTTCTAAGGTCTTTTCTTGGACAGTTTGTAACTTCTAGCCTCTAGATGATCAAACAAAGGTGCTGACTTCTTGCCAACCTTGGTAAGGGCTCCTGCAATCAATGCACATGTTGCATCAACAAATACTTATCACCTCTGCCACGTTAGGTCTGATTTCCAACCATCTTTTCCAAACTGGGCATCACAAGCTCGCCTAGGAAAAGATTATAACCATGCTTCCAGTACTCACAAAGACCCTTTTATTTACATTATTTACAAGGATGGAGTTCTTCCTTGTTTCCACAATGCCCATACTTCCTGGTAAGGACAGGAAACAAACTCAAAACTCCATTTTCTGGAATTTACCAGTCAAAACAAAACTAAAACAAAATTTACAAAATGAAAGACAGTGATAGAAAAGTTGTCTAAAAATTCCAATACAAAGCTTTAGAAGGATTCTCTACATGCTATGAACACTATGAAATGCTTCCTCTAATCCATTTAGCATCAGGCACGCGGCCAAGAACAAAAAATCATAACTTTTTACACACAAAAATCACTGTTTCTTCTTGTTCTCATGAAACTGCCACGCTCAAATTCTTCCAACCTCCTTCAAAGGTCGAGAAATAACTTTTACAATGCTTTGGAAATGGTTAGGTTTCCTTCTCCAAGCCTAATATTGGTCAAAAACATCATGTTGTAAAACATAGTGTGTTTTTCAATTTTTACAAAAACTTAGGAATCAACCACCAAAAAGGATTCCCACTTATTCAACTCTTTACCTAAGAACCAAAAGGTCCTCAAAAACAATATAAAAGGTATTAAAGACCTTTCCCAACAAAATAAAATTGATTTTTAAAACAAAACCTTCAAAATCTAATTTGCACTTAAGCACTTTTACAGTGCTCCAAGATCAATAGAGATCCACTAGTGGATATATTTTTATGATGTTTGGTGGTGTCATTAGTTAGATGAGTAAGAAGAATATTGTTATCGTCTTCTCCACTATAGAATTATAGTATATGACTAACTCATGCTTATAAATAAGCCATTTGTATTAAAAGATTAATTATGATATCGGGCTAGATGGAATGATTAAATTATAATTATATTTGATAGTTAGAGTGTCATATGTCCTGAAAAGAACTTAATTTTCCATGAGTGGATGATGAATATTGATGTCTAGTACCATTTTAATCATGAAATGGTAGAGGATTGGAGGGTGATGTTGGAGATAATTAAAAACTTGATGAATGTTTTATATTATTCGACAAAGCCCGTGAACATAAATAAGTTTAGATGGTGTAGTGAGTCTATGGGTCTCTTGGCCCCTAGAAATTAACTTTTAGTGCTAGTGGATATATCTTTTTCTTATGCAAGGTGTTGAAAAAATGGGATAATGTTAAGAAAATGTGTTTCAACCTTGCATTCTGAATATTCATTTTAATATATTTTGTATACATTATCTATTTCATCTTCAAGTATTTTTTTCTTCATTTGGAGAGTTGAAATTCTATTTGGAGGCTTTCTATATTTTATTTTTTAGTGAGTTTTATCTTATTATGAGAAATCACACCCCACTTTGAGGTGGAAGGAGTCACCTATGTGTTGGCATGTTGTGGTGTGTGCAAATAAGCTATATTACATAGATGTTGGCATCTCTACCTTTATATATAAAATTTTAAAAAATGAGTATGTGTACATCTTAACCAAAAAGTAACCTTTTTCTAACCATCTTTTGAATGTTTTACT
The DNA here is from genome assembly GCA_007258455.2 of Sequoia sempervirens. Taxonomy (NCBI): domain Eukaryota; kingdom Viridiplantae; phylum Streptophyta; class Pinopsida; order Cupressales; family Cupressaceae; genus Sequoia; species Sequoia sempervirens. The sequence continues at coordinate 4,749 of VDFB02327432.1, forward strand.
GATAAAAAAAATGGGTTTCTGGAATTTTGGTTGGTCAAATATGACAAGTTATGACATTATAAGTTGTGTAAGGAACATGCTGAAATTGTTGGGAAGACCAAAAATAAGGAGGGGCATTGGAATTTGAACCCATGCATTTGGGCTGTATACCTCTCATGGGTTTGTAAATGGTTTTCTCAAACCAACTTCATTGTGATTTTATAGTTTTTACTTCATCTATTTATTTTGTGCTTATATTTGTAGCATGTATGGTTGATTTGTAGGTAATATTATGGTGCTAGATTTACTGTAGATTTATGTGTTGATAAAACTATACTAATAATTTTCTCTTCAAGTTTATTGTATTCATTTTGTTTATTGAATAGTACATTAGGTTACTCTACAATGCGGGGTTTATCAGCCAAAAGGGTTTTCTCTACACATATCTTGTGTTTATGGTATATTGCATATTTTATGTTTGTATATTTTTCTATTTTTTGTAGTTAAAAAGATTAAAATTTGCACATTACTCTCCTCATTATATTGGTGTAAGAAGCATTTATTTCCATCTTTATTTCTTGGAATGACTATTATGGATTTAAATACTAAAAATAATATATATATATATTGACCAATTATGTTTTACATTTGAGCTTTCATTATTCCTGCTTTGAGGGTTTCAACCTCACTATGGCCGCAATCTCTATTACTATTATGGGTTTCTATAAGCAGTTTTTTTCTCTATCATACAAGTTGACTACCATACCATGACTTTGTTTTGTAGTTTTCATGTATATTTTATCATATGTTCAATCCACGACCTTTGTAAATTCATCTCTGTATCATATCTTGTGATTGCTTGCTGGCCTTTGCATTGTCATGATTATGCTCTCAGATTATACTATCAACTTCCATCACACTATGATTTCTCAACAAAGTTCTTAACATTGATGGTCCTTCATGACAATATCCATCCTACAGAATAGTGCTATGATAGTGACATCTTCTATACAGAGCTTAATAATGAATATCCTTGATTTTGGGTACTATCATGGTAATAGTGTTTATCTTTATAAGATCCCACTGTCCATTCTTAATGTAGCTATGCACTATTCTTTGCATTATATTCCATGACTTTCTTTAAAGGGAATTTATGGATTTACTAACAATATATTCACTGCATGCTCATCACCGTGGGTAAGCATGTATTCTCACCCTAAGTAACCTATAAATGGAGTTGTCATTAACCTTGTTGCCCTCCTTATGCAACTTCTCCTTATAGAAATGCCACCTTTGATGCACTGTCAATAAAACTACCACTGCATTTGGGCATGGTGCTCCCTAATTGTTATGGTGAATTCTCATGGCCACACTTGTGCATATGATTATCTTCTATCTATCCACTTCCAGGAATGAAATGAAAATGCTGCTATAGGTTTATCTATGATTGAAGTAAACTTATAAAAGGTATTATCCATCTATGAGAAATATTACCAGTATTTTCCTTGATTTTCAAACATTATTGATTCAACACTACATGTATTTTGTGCGCTATAATCCTTCAATTTCTCATGGTATAATGGCTCTTTGACACTATTTAGCTCACTATAAATTACTTTACTATCATTTATGTGTACAAATGATCTTTTCACAGTTTAACATTCACAATAGCTCGGTAAAGCATGATCACTTATTCTTTCAATATCCTATGTGACATGACTGTTCATCTTCTTATTATGTTCCACTTTAGCAAATATGTTGTCATTTATGATAGTGAGGAAAACCCCCTATCATAGGTGATAAGATATGTGCTCCAAGTTGATGAATACGACTGTTTTAAACTATTTATCCCTCTTAAAACACAAGAGGTAGCATGATGGGCTCAACCCTTGTGGAAGCCCATTTCATTCCACATGCTGTAATAAATGAAAGAAAGAACAACAATGCAAATTTTACCTATACCTACAAAGTGAAAAACATGTTAGATAATATAAAGCATATGATGGATGCTTATGATAACCCTTTATGTTTTCCTGGATATTTGTGATATGCAAACTATTTCAATGCCTTATGAGGATTAGGCTATATGTATGTAGATGTTTGCATATGTAATGTTTGGTCATCTTGAGCTCTAACAAACTCTCTCTCACTCATGCAGGCAATCTTGGAGCAACTGGAAAGGAACTTCTAGAGGTTGGACAAGTAGGAGAACTGAAGCAAATGTAGTGCAATTCAAATCAACTGGGATTTTTCATTTAGACAATGACGGATCTCCTTTTATTCCATATGCATTTTTTCCTTTATGTATAGTCTATTTCCTTTATTGCATTAAAATAGTTAGTCTGATGGCTTGTGTGGGACACCATACATTTATGATTATCAATAAAGACTACTTTTATGCAACATTTGTTCTCTCTTCTTTGTTTTATACATTTGTATAATGTAATGTAGTTTATTTGATAATTTCTTTGTGCATATGAATATAACAAAGCAAACTTGAATGTATACCTTTTATCTTATAATTGCAAGCACAATCTCAGCTCTACTTGATTGAGTTGGAAGCGAAATTAGGTAACATTTTTTTAAACTATTGTCACTTGGGACCCTCAACCCTCATTGGTACCCCTTAAACCTCTCTAATGTCACCCTCACTGACAGCTTAGGCTTTTGGTGTAGTGGCACTCAGTCTGTGTTAACAAAATTGGTGACTCCACTAGGGAGGGTTTGATTCCCACTCTTGACACTCTTTTTCGTCTTGCAGATGACGGTGTCTATCGACCTCTCGACTAGGGGGTAAAATGTTGTCATGTGGGACCCTCAACCCTCATCGGTACCCCTTAAACCTCTCTAATGTCACCCTCACTGAAAGCTTAGGTTTTTGGTGTAGTGGTAGTCGGTCTATGTTAACACTATGAATGATTAACAAATATGAAGTGGTATTCTATCCTACTTTATTTTGGATTTGGACTTAATGTTACTTTACATCACTTTAATCCCTTTTTCATCATTATGTTTCTCTAAAGGTTGACTCAAATGTAGATTTGTTACTTGTCCTAGTTTAGTAGAAATTTTCATCCAAATTTGTGTGGTATTAAGTTTGAGAGCTTTGAAGAGTTATAAATATGAATGATTATCCACCCAATTCAATATTAGCTCTAGGTCTAATTTTATTTTACATTAGGATGGTACTATTTTCCACCTTTATTGGCTTTGAAGGGAATATGGATGTGAAAGGATTATAGGGTATGTGCGGGGATCATCATGGAAAAACAGCCCTTAAGTGGCAAAAATTCAAAAATCAGAGTTAGACAACTTGACGTAAAAATTTGATTGTTATCTATATTATTTCAAAAATATGTAAAAATAGAATTGTAGAAAATTGAATGTAGTTTCTAAAATACTAGGTTAATTTTTTTTAAACAAAAATATATTTATGAAAATTTGAAATTTCAATTCATTAGTACTTAAATTTCAGGAAAATAAGAAGTAGGTGTCCGTCAATTCAACCCTAACCACAATAAAATGATAATATTTTTTATAATATTTTAGATATAAGTAGAGGACTCATGTCCCATGTGATGCATATTTTTTTGTAATTTTTTTCCAAGTAAATAATTAATTATGATTTTTTATTACAACTTTTTAAAAATATAAAAACTGTATGTCTAATCACCATAACTTGGTAAAACTTCATAAATTCAATTTTTTGTTTTTAATCCTATAGTATATGAAGCATAGAATGTGACACATGTTTCAGATTCAAAAATATGATACCATTTGAATGCTATAGATTTTCAATCAACCTATCAATTAAGACTTTAGTAATTAAATAGAAATGAAATAATAATTATTTATTAAATTCAAACTAAAACATCATTTATATTGGTGAAAAGCTGAGAATCTCCTTTAAAAACCCTTTTCGGTTTCATTAATTTTAGGTAAAAAAGTCATACCATATACCCTACAAATACCCACATATTGCCACTTTTTGCCCATCATGATCCTACACATACCCTATAATAAAAATTTTATAGAGTGGTTTATATATGATTTTTTTATAAGTATCCAATAGGTTTCTTTCCATCTATGCCTCATAGTAGAGGGTTTAATCTATTATGGATTTGTTGACTATGACAATGTTCTATTTGGCTAAGGTGATAAAATATTAGTTATGGAGCATTATTATAATAAATTTGAGTCTTCAAGATAGTACAATAGGGAAACAAGAGTAAACTTTCACATTCCTATTACTTAAAAAGGTCTTTAGTTATATTTTATTGTGATATACCTTTGATGCCTTTACAAATATGAATTTATATTTATAGGTTTATAATAGAAGTTTACATATGGTTTGTAGGAGAGTTGCTTATTGCATAACTTGCCCTAATTTTTAAATAAAATTAAGGAAACAATTTTGTTTTTAAAATCACAATGTTCCTTAGGAACATTAAAATTTGATTATACATATGTGCCCCTTGCTACAATTTTTAACTAATTCATAAGCCATATTGGTAACTAATATGAGAGCATACATTTTGGCTAATGAACTTCCTTCCATACATACAAGGGTAATAGTAGACACATTTATGATTATTCCTTTCATCCTTTATAATATTGATCTTTATTCAATAGGTGCTTAGGATTAAGAGAACACACAATACAAACTTCATTTTTTATTTGATTTCTCATGGAGGTTGAAATATCAAATTAGGGGTTTGACCTTATTAGCAAGCTCCCAAGTAGTCACCTAATATTCCTTTGTCCTAAATTTAGGCATTTTTGGGAGATTCTTCTCGAGATATAGCTCTCCTACTCAATGGATTCATATTCCTTTCCATCTCTTATATATATAATTTGTTTATATTTATTTAATCTAAGTTTTAGTTCAATTTATTATTCATAGAATTCTATTATTTTTTATTTTTTCTCTATTATTGGTGTTGCATATTCCATTTTTAGTTTGTAGGTTTTAGGATTTGTAATAAATCCTTCAATTTTTCTTGGATTTGGAAAATAACACATTCATACAAATAAAAACACAACTATGCCTAAGTCCTTAAATTACAATTTCATCATATTTGGGTTTTTGACATTTGAATAAACTTTCCATTCCAAAATCCTACTTAAGTTCACATTCCTTTTAGTCATTAATGTTTGGAACTTCTTTTTATAAGATAAAATACAAAAAATAATATCATTGCACCTTATTTTTTAAAATTTGACTAGATTGTTAAGTTAGTATAGTTAAAATATTAGCATATTGTATAAGTTAATTTTCCTACAAACATTGTAAGTAGTTTAATTTATACATTACACTTTATTAGTGTCATCTTCTAACAAGTAAAGTAAATCATAAGATCCACGCTTCCTTTTCCTGGTTGCATAAGCATGACCCTAATGACTAAATTTTTTGATGTATAGTTAGCATGTGCAAAGTCAAGTAAAAAATAATTTCACTTTACCTCTCTTTAAAGGAAATCAAGATATCCCTAGGTTCTACCTCACTAGATCATAGTCATACAAGATAACTTAGTGATCTTTGTAATGTTGTTCCAATTCAAGCGGCCTATGGTGTACTTAATTGAATTCAACCAAAATTTGGTTATTGCATAAGAAAAATCATATTTTTAGATTTACAAGTTCACAATCAAAACTAGCAATGAAAATTAGTTGCAGTCAAGAAAATATTGCTTTGTAAACCATATTACAAATTACAATCATACTCTCAATCCTAATCCAATCATGGGGTATAAATTTTTAAAAAAAATGGAAGGGTTAAGAGAGAAAGAATAAGCTTACACCATTATATTGATAGGTCTAGCACTATTTCAAAGATAAAACTTGTAAGAAACAAGCCTTGATCATTATTTCAAATACTTATGGACACAAAGTGGTATTTATCAAAAGGAGAGAACACCAAGAAGACACATATATAAGATCACTATATATTCATGTAGATCAAACACACAATCCTTCAAAGTTTTTGATTCCAATATTTCCTCGATAAACATAAGTGGAGATTTACTAGTCAAACTCAATTGAATTATAGAAAAACAAGCATAACAACACCACTCATGTTTGGAAAATTTTAGAAAGAGAAAAATATCTAACAAGTCTTAAAATTGCATTAAGAAAAATGGGTTTCCAACCATTTTACAAAGTTTTAGCTCATCTTTTAGATAAATAACTCATTTTTTTTCAAAAATTGATAATAATTTATAAATGTATTTTAAATGTAGTGGTTTTGGTTTAATCCTTGATTTCATGATCTAATGGTCAAGGAGAATATTGAATTTACTATTTGTAGCTCTCCAAGTCATGTGATAATCATTTGAAACAAACTCAAAGAGAAGCTCGCTGTAATTTTCCTCTACACAAGTATCAAATTAGTAAAATTTGAATGACACAATTTCATTAGTAAAATTTTCTCAAATAAGATCGGTCGACACAACTCAAAATTTAAAAAATGATTTCCTAAGATATTGATGCGTAAGCGAAAGTGGTGTAAGGGGCAATCTTGCATCACCCAAAATAAATCAAATTTCAAGTTCCTTTTTAGATGTTTTTACATTTTTGGATACCCTTTTAGTTATAATGAAATTCCCAATTTACGGTTTTATTTTCTATTCCTGGATGGAAAGATATTGCAGTTTTAGTTTCCCAGATTTGCACCTGAAAATCTTTGAGTTAGATTTGAGGCACTTAGAGTTCCCAATGGCCCCAAACTTAAAATCAAATAGCAATTTTGAAGCGTGTTATTGACTTTGTGACCTTTCCAACGGTTCAAACGGTTCCGAATCGAGTCCCGGATCAAAAGTTATGGCCCGAGAAGTTGGCGCACTTTCTAGAAGATACAATTGCAAATGCTCTTTTGAAATTTGAACTTCATGTTGTAAATTTTCGGCACCAAACCGCCTAAACTCAAATTTGAATGTTGTTTTGGCTCCAAACTAAAAAGGAGCTCTATTTATGGGTGGGTTTCTAATTTTTGGGTAACTTTTTGGGGGACAAGCTCACATATTGCGAAAGGGTGATTCTGTAGCTTTCTGTAACTTGCATGTGTTGTAGAACTTGGGGATTTGAGATCCTCTACATGTAAGAAGCTCCATTTTCTGAATAATAAAATTATTCTCTTGTTTGTGGGTTATTTTCTAAGTCTCGGTCGTGCCTCATCATATATCAACATTTTTTATCTAAAATAATCTTCTTAAAAATACTTGTTCCCATTGTTTTAACAATAATTTTCTAGACTTTCTCATTTTCATTTTAATATCAAACTTCATGATGTCTTTTAAACAAACAAGACTAAACATTAATTTGAATAAAAATTGTACAATTGAATCAAATTCTAGTATAAATTAAAATAAAATATAATCTAAACTTCAAATTTAAATCATTCATCATAATCTCTTTATTGCTCTCCAAATTACAGAAGTCATAAAATTTTAATTAAATTAATGTTTTAAAAGAGTCTTTATATCGTATGATCTAGAGGAACTATTAAAAAAAAATTCTAAGAGTTAAACTATGCAACACTTAACCCATTGCTGACACATTTCCCCATTTTATTTTATTTCACTTTCTTTATAATTTTAATTCTAGAGTTAATACACACAAAAAAAGTTAATTTTACTCATGTAACCATGTCTTTGAATTATACTAGGCCATTCTTTAATTTTTTAAACTTACCTAGAGATGTAAGCCTATGAATGAAATTTGGTTAACCTATAGTTTAGATTCTATAATATGTATTATGAACTATAGTTTTATTTTGTGGGCTCTTCTACATTTTAAATTAAATGGTTGATCATGTTAGATAACATTTATAGATGTATATATATCATGTACTTGAAGTATCTTGGGTCTAAAGATGTGCTTTAATATTGACTTGATTTTATAATTTATCTTGGGTCAAAAAGATATTGTTTTAATATGAATAGACATAAAATTCAAGTATATCTTATCTATGGACATAGATAAGATATACTTGAATTTTATGTTTTTTAAAGTTTTCATGCAGTTTTTAATGCAATTCATTGTAATCAACATTTTTTCAATAAAAAAAAAAAATATCTTATCTATTAAGGTGTTTGTATTTTGGTGACAAGGTTGTTGGGAATAGGCATTTCAATCTTATATTCATGATGTTAATTTTTAATGTATTTTGTTTTATTTGTTATTTTGTCTTTTTATGGAGAGTTGTGGTTTAGAGCTTACCAGACTTCATTTTTTTAGTGAATTTTGTCTTTTCATGAGGAGTTAGGTATCCCACCTTGAGGTGACATGGATTGTATATGTGTGGACATCTTGTGGTGTGTGTAAGGTCATCAAGGAGCATGTTACATATGAAAATTTTTATGATGTGTAAGAGTGTATAAGAGGGAGGTTATCATTATGTGTTGGGAATATTACATCATTCCCACACGTTATTATTTTTTATTTGGTTGTGGTTTACTTGTTTGTATTATGAGTTGTTTTAACAACTCATCTATGTTAGGGAGTTGTTATAGAAACACTCTTATAATATAGGAGATGGAACTCCTATACATATGTAAAATGTATTGGACAAAATATGAGGGAATATAAACACATTATTTTGTGTATAATTGTTTTTAGGATTCTATTTGTTTGAGCCCAATTTTTTGACATTATGATAGGTTGGTACACTTTTCATGGAGCATCTTTTTAATGTTTGAATAAGGATAAATTGGGATGTCCAAGTTTGGGTGGTATAATATCTTGGGTCTAAAGATTGGTTTTATTATTGACTTGATTCTATAATATCTTGGGTGTAAAGATAGAGTTCTAATATTGAATAGACATAAAATTCAATTATATCTTATCTATTAAGGTGTTTGAGTTTTGGTGACATGCTTGTTGGAAACGGGTGTTTCAATCTTACATTCATAATAATTTTTAATATATTTTATCTTATTTGTTATTTTGTCTTTTTGTGGATAGTTGTGATCTCACTTGGAGCTTACTCAACTTTGTTTTTTAGTGCGATTTGTCTTTTCATTAGGAGTTAGGTATCCCACTTTGAGGTGACATGGATTGTCCATGTGTGGAAATCTTGTGGTGTGTGTAGGGTCATCAAGAAGCGTGTTGCATATGACAAAATCTATGATGTGTAAGATCATATAAGGGGGAGGTTATCATTATGTGTTGAGAATATTACATCATTTTTGTAGACTATTATTTGTTATTTGGCTGTGGTTTATTTGTTTGTATTATGAGTTGTTAAAACAACTCATCTATGTTAGGGAGTGGTTATAGGAACACTCCTATAATACACACGATGGAACTCCTATTTAAATATGTAAAATGTATTGAAAAATATATGAGGGAATATAAGCACATAGTATTTTGTGTATATTTTTTTTTAGGATTCTATTTGTCTGAGCCCAAATTTTTCATTATGATAGGTTGGCACACTTGTTATGGAACGTCTTTTGAATGTTTGAATGAGGATAAATTGGGATGTCCATGTTTGGGTGGTCAGATATGAGAAGTTATGACATGTAAGTTGTGTAAGGAATATGATAAAAATAGCCAAGAAGACTAAGACTGAGAAGGGGCCTTGGAATTTAAAATTACACATTCGGGTGTCATACCTCTCATGGGTATGCAAACAGTTTTCCCAAACCAAAAACATAGTGTCCTTCTAGTTTGTACATCATAAGTATTTATTTGGTTCTTAGAGTTTTAGTTTGTATGATTGATTTATAGGTATTTTTATATTGCTAGATAAACTCTAGATTTACATGTTGGTGAAACTTCTATAATAGCTTATTTTGCAAGTGTTTTGTATTCCTTTAATTTACTAAATAATACATTGGTCTACTTTGGAATCTTGGTTTTTCTCTTGAAAGTGTTTTCTCCATGTACATCTTATATTATGGTATATTGCATATTTTATGTTCACATATGTTTCTACTTTATATAGTCGAAAGATTTAAATTTTCATATTACTCTCCCCATTAGATTGTTGTAGGAAGTTGTTTTCTGCACCTTGCTTCTTTTTATTTTGTATTTAAGCTTAATCATCTTTGATCCTAGTTTTTGGGTAGAGTATTTTTAATAGTAATCTTTGATTGAGTGGTATTTTTAATCTTATTGTAGGAAGAGATGTAAAGTACATTCAAAAGGATATAAATGGAGAAGTTTTATGGTGGTAATTTTGAGCTACAAAAACTTAAGATGGAGGATATGCTCATAGATAAATACATATGAGTTGCAATATTTGGTACTGTCATTGAGTATGAAATAAGAAGATTTGGACTTCATAGAATCTTAGAAAGGTTAAGGGTCTTATGAGAGTTTGTTTATTGGATTTAGTTATTTTTAATCTTCATGAAAAGACTATAATGCCAAACATTTGGAAGAAGCTTGGTCAAATTTATTAGAATAAGGTGAATAGCTTGTTTATGAGAAAGAACTTGTATTCTCTTAAAATAGAGGAAAATGGATTTATATCTGATAATTTGAATTCCTTCAATACGTTAGTTTCTCAATTAAGCTTTGATGGAGTGAAAATGGAAGAAGATGATTGTTGTACGAATATTATTTTAAATTTGAATAATCCATGGGACCAACTTATGATGGCCATCAAGAGCACTACTATCAAATTCAATATGGATGAGGTGGTTGCATTCTTACTTTTGAAGAGATGCATTTTTTTGAAAAAACTGAGGCCCTTATAGTTTGTGGAAGATCCAAAGAAAAGGGGAAGAATGATAAAAATAAAGAGAAGTAAAGATTCAAATCCCATAGGATATCTAAGTCTCTTGGTAATTCCAATTAACTATTTTGGAATTGTAGAAAACTTTGACATTTCTAAAATAGGAATAGAAGATGAAGAAGAAAAATAACAAGAAGAATTATTCTAATAATGAATTATATAGATCCTTTCTACATGTGCATCAAAAGGTGCATGGATTATTGATTTTGGTGCAACTTTCCACATAAAATCACATCATGGTTGGTTCACAAAATATGAAAAATATGATGAAAGGAAGGTGTACATGGGTTATGATTATCACAAGTTGTTGTTCTTAGAAGAGTTTTGATTAGATTTCTTGATGGATGAGTGAAGGGGATCAATGGTTTTTTGCATATCCTTGGTTTTGAAAATAACCTTTTATGTGAATAAATTGAATGATGTTGGTGAGAGGTTGTTTAATCAAGTGGATGGTGTAAGATGGGTCAAGGAGCTATTGTGCTAGCCAAGGGTTTTCATAATGGAACTTTATTTCAGCTTGATGTATGCATGATTTGATAGAATAGTTATTCTACTATAGTGAATATATTTCCATATTTTTCACATTCACCATTAGAACTAATAACAATAAGATATATTACATCAACTTATGATGACCATTCTTTCATCGTACCTAAGGGTGTTCAATCTTTGAAAACAAACATTTATACTAAGAAAATAATGTTATGGAACCATAAAATTAGTCACATAGGGGAGAAGGGTTTGTAGACCATGAAAAATAAAACCTTGTTAAGGGTTTTAATAATTGTAATCTTGAGTTAACTTTTTGAAATTACATTTATGGAAGGAAAAAAATATGTTTAGTTTTATTCTAGGTTTCAATTTTTTTTTGGGATATAGGACTTGGTACATTTTGATATTTTTGGTTGTGTTAATGTTCCTTCAATTTCTACACACACACACAAACATTATATATTTTACTAAGGATTATAGTAGAAGAAAATGGGTTTATTTTTTCAAAAGTAAAATTAAAGTCTTTAATCATTTTAAAGTGTTTAAGGCTCTTGTGGAAAATAAAATTTGTAAAAGGTTAAGTGGTTGAGGACTGATAATGGTGGTGGGTTTTGTTTATCTGATTTCAATAGGATCTATAGAGATAAGTATAGAATGACATAATGCAGATTTATATACCCTTCAACATAATCTTGATGAACACAACATTTATGGAGAGGGATAAGAGTATGTTTAGTGGAGTTGTTTTAAAACACAAGTTTTGGGTAGAAGTAGTTGCCATGACTTGAAATACTTGGTTAATAGGTCTCATATATTACCTCTTTTAGAGAAGACACATATGAAGATGTGGTAGGAAAAATATATCATTGATACATATAAGAGTTTTTGGTTGCAATACATATGCTTATGCACATAGGGAGAAGAGGTCAAAGTCGAAGAACAATGATGTTAAGTGTATGTTCATCAATTATGGTATTGGTGAAATAATGATACAAGATTTGGGAGATTATGGATATAATATTTTTGTATAGAAGAACTACTACTTATAGAGAATCTAAATCTTCTTCCAATTTATTGCAGCTAAAAATATAAAGGAAAATATGTTGTTCAACTAAACCCAAAGATTGAGAAAATTGAACCAAAATCCCATGAATTACCTAAAGAGGAGGAGAGCTCACATATTTTTCATAGTTTAGAAGAGGAGGTAGAACCTCCACCTCAACTCTTGAGAAGGTCAAGTTAGCATCAACAATAACTAGAAACTTATTCTCCCTCTAAGTGGAGATGGAACTTTAGTTTGATTACTAGTACCAATGAGTCTAGGATTGTAAAGGGGGATATCAACATGGATGATGTGGATTCCTAGAAAGAGAATATGGATGAAGAAATAGTGGCATTGAACAAAATTAATAAATGGGATCTTATACATTTTCTTGATAAACATAAAATTGTTAGATGATAACAAGCATTTCAAGATTACTCAAAGCTCCTAAGAAAATAACTTAACAATGGAGGGAGTTAGAGAAAGCTCCCGTTAAGGAGGTGGATTTGGTTATAATTCCTGCTCAGGAGGTGGTGGTTGATCCTCCTGCTCAGAGGAGGTTCCTAATGGTGTCCCTCCCTCAGTGGCTTCAGAGGAGACACTTTTGGATGAGGGGGATAAGGTGTTGGATTGTCAACTAGCTCAGGGGGAAATTATTTAGGACTTGGGTCAAAATGATAAGGTATGCTTGTCCCCTAGTTTTTTTGACGATAGGTCTGTGATGATTGAGGAAATTTCTTCTGTGATAGTTGTTTCTGGATCTCCCTTTGTGGGGGAATTTCTCATAGTTTGATGTCAAAGATAGAGGGATTGGAGTTAAAGCATGATGTTAAGGAGGTTAAGGAGTTGTAGGAAGCAGATAACTTACATTCAAGTTCATGGTCAGAATAGGAAGAAAAATTCTCCTTCACCAGGAGTTGTGACAAGGAATAGGCAGAGGTCAGACTGTGGGTCTAAGCTGAAGGGTAGAGGCTAACCTCCAACTAATGTTGCTAGGGAGAAGGAGAGCCAGATGGATATTGCTGATGGTATGCAGAGAGCTCTGCTAGATATGTGTTCTAAGAGTACCTTCCATAAATCCTCATGAAGATAATCTCTTGGAATATGAGGGGTTTGAATCACCCTCACAAGCATGATCTCTTGGCTATTCTGGTAAGAGATCATCATCTTGATATTGTTCTAATCCAAGAAACTAAAATTCGAGTGGATAAACTTTCTATGTTGAAATTGAACCTTTTCAAGGATTGTGGTATGCATTGTTCTGAGGCGGCTGGTGCCTCAAGTGGGGTAGTGACTTTTTGGAATCTTCGAGTTATTAGAGGTGTGGAGGTGTTGAATGATAGTAATCATGTGGCTACTTCTTTTTTCCACCTGCATGATAAGTTCTCTTGGAATTTGTCTAATATTTATGCTCCTAATTGTAAGCAAACCAGAAAGAGGCTTTGGGAGAGTTTGGCTTCTTTTAAAGCTTGTTATAATGTGGGTAACTAGTTGGTTATTGGTGATTTCAACACTTTGTTGCATGATGCTAATAAGATGGGTGGTTCATAGAATGTGGATGATAACAAATTTGATCTTATGCAGTTTATCAATGATTTGGCTGTTCTTGATCTAGATTTGAAAGGCACTTCCTTTACCTAGTCAAATAGGCAGGATGGGAATGCCCTTATTCAAGTTAAGCTGGATTGCGCTCTTGTGAATCTTGAGTGGTTAGCCCACTATTATTACTCTCTCTCAGCTCTTACCAGACTGGGTTCAAATCACTTCCCCTTGGCTCTATCTATGGACTTGTTGGGTGGTAAGAAGAACTTTCCTTTTAGATTTGAGAAAATGTGAACTTGTCATACTGATCTTGGTAATCTAATTAAGGATTGGTGGAATATTAATGTTAATGGGTCGACTATGTATAGAGTTCTAAAAAAGATGGCTAATGTTAAGCTTAATGTTAGGAAATGGAACCGTACCTTGTTTGGTCATATTTTCATGGAGAAGGATGGGGTTTCTAAGGAGCTTAACTCTATTCAACAAGTTATTCAGACGTCAAGGTATGATCATGATTTGATTTTGAAGGAAAATGTTTTGCTTTCCAAATTGCATAATATTATCGCAGAGGAAGAATTTTGGAAGTAGCAGTTGAGGATCTTGTGGTTGAAAAGCAGTGATAGAAATACTAAGTTTTTCCATATGTCGACATTGAAACATAGGGCCTCAAACATGACTAATCTTATTAATTATAATAACCAAGCTTTGGAGAAGGATGTTGATTTACAAAATGTTGCTACCTCCTATTTTTCTCAATTGTTGTTGGTGGAGGGAGAGCTTGATTTGGCTTGTCAAGAGGATATTTTGAGGGATATTTCATGGTTGGTGGATGATGAGATTAATAGGAAGCTGATTTGTATTCCATCGGCAGAGGAAATTTGGCATGTTGTGTTCTCCTTTGAAGGTAATAAGGCTCCAGGCCCTGATGGCTTCCCCATGTTTTTCTTTTAGTCTTTTTGGGAAATTATTGTGAAAGATGTTGTTGCGACTACTAAGGAGTTTTTTCAGGATGTGTGCCCTTTTGAAGGAATTGAATTCCTCTTTTATTGTTTTGATTCCCAAAAAGTTAGGGGCGACTTCCTTTGAGGATTTTCATCTTATCAGTTTGTGTAATTCTATCTATAAGATCTTCTCCAGGGTTTTGGTGTTGAGGTTGCGAAAAATATTGCCTCTCATCATCTCTCCCCAGTAGAATGGTTTTGTGGCTGGTAGGAAAATTTTGGACTCCATTCTTACTATTCATGAGAATATTCACACTCTTATTGTTAACAAATAGGTTGGGTTTATCCTCAAGCTTGCTTTACTTAAAGCTTATGATAGAGTGGATTGGGTTTTTTTGTCTAAGATTCTTATCTCCTTTGGTTTTGGGGAGAAAATGGTGGCTTTGGTGCATCAACTTATTTCGACTTTGAGGTTTTTTGTGCTCATGAATGGTTCTCCCTCTCGTCTCTTTGATTGCTCTAGGGGCTTGCAGCAAGGGGATCACATCTCTCCATTTTTGTTTATCATTATGGTTGAGTCATTGGGCCATCTTATTCAAATATTTTTCAACTCTGGTCTTATTTTTGGGTTAGTCCTATCTTCTGCTAACCTTGTTTTCTCTCATTAAGAATTTGTTGATGATTCTCTTTTGCTTGGGCAGACTACGATTAAGGAAGCTGAGGCTATTAGACGGATTTTGTAAATGTATGACGATGTTTTTATCTAGAAGGTTATCCTTCAGAAGAGTGTGCTTTTCTTTTTTAATACCCTAATTGAAAGACAAAATAAGATTGCTCAAATTTTGCAGTCTCAAATTGGTGAACTCCATGCCTCCTACTTGGGGCTTCCCCTCTGCTCTAAGGCTCCAGATTCTTTATGGAGGGGGTTGATTGATAAATGTAATTCCAAGTTGGTTGGGTGGAAGGGGGCTTTGTTGAGCCAAGCTAGAAAATTTTAGTTGATTAAATCCACCTTTCAGAATATTCTGGTTTATGCCCTAAGTTTTTTTCACATGCCAAGGAAATTTGTGGATATCTTGGAAGGAATTCAGAAAAACCTCCTTTGGACTGGAGTTAAAGATAAGAAAAGAACTCATTTGGTTGCTTCGGATGATGTTTGTTAGCCTAAAAGGGCTGGTGGACTTGGAATTTGCAAAATTAGAATGTTGAACATAGCCTTACTAGGAAAATAGTTATGGAACCTCTTGGAGGCCAAAAGTGAGTGGGTGAAAATTGTGTGGAGAAAATACCTTCATGGTGATGTTGGGATTAGAGATTTTTTATCTCAAGAGTTTCTTCCTCAGAATGGTTCTATGTTGTGGAATTGTATGTTAAAGGCTCAAAGGCTTATAGCTAAGGGTCTCTATTGGAAGATGGGAAATGGGAGGAGTATTCAATTCTAGGATGATAATTGGTTGGGTAATGGGCCACTTAAGGATGAGCCACGTGCTCTACCCTTTATGGATCTTTGTTTGCGTCAGTTTGGCAGATTTGTTGCTGATTATATTGAAGGAGGTTGCTAGAGGAATTTGTATGAGGTGGACCTAGGTCTAGAAGGCTTATATAAGGCTATCTCCTTAGTTCATATCCCTTCTACCCCTACTCTTGATAGGTTTGTTTGGAAGCCTTCCTCTGTGGGTAATTTTTCTGTTGCTTCGACTTTTCATATCAGTGATTCTTTTACTAGCCTACCTCCTTTCTGGGCTTCGGTTTGGTCATCTAGGTTGATTTCCAAGATCAATATTTTCTTTTGGCTCTTCTGTCAAAATAAAATTCTCACTATTGATAATTTTATTAAAAGAGGTTTTGTTATGCCCAATAGATGCTTTCTTTGTGAAAAGGAAGCGAAAAATACTTGTCATTTGATGATTGGGTGTAGTTATGTTGGTGTGATTTGGAATCGTGTGCTCTCATTTTGGAATCTTAGTTGGGTTTTCCCTAGCTCTATCAAAGATTTATGGTTCCAATGGGTTGTTCCCTCATCTAATCCGGCTCTACAAATTTTATTGTCTCTTATTTTGCCTCATGTGATTTGGGGGGTGTGGTTGGAATGTAATAACAATTTTTTTAGAAATGTTGCTATTCTAGTTTTATCTATTTTCTATAAGATCTGTGTGGGTATTAAAGAGAACTTTCTTTCTAGGATTTCATTTTATGCTGGTCAAAAGATTAACCTATGTTCCTATGATATGTCAATAGCTCAAAAGTCGAAGCTGTCATGTGATATATCTCTCCCTGTTTCAAAAGGGAAGTCCTCCAAAGATGATGTTGTGTGGAAGGCGCCACTGGATGGTTGGGTTAAGTTTAATTTTGATGGTGTGGCTAAAGGCAATATGGGACCTATAGGATGTGGGGGAGTGATTAGAAATTCTAATGGTAGGCTCGTCTTTGTGGTGGCACTCCCTTTGGGAATCCATAAAAACCACTTTGTGGAGGTGGTTACAACTTATCATGGTCTTAAGTTGGCACAAAGGAAAGGGTATATGAAGGTCTGGTTGGAGGGTGACTCCTTGAATGCTATCAATAATTTGAAGAATGTCTCTCCTCCTTCTTGGACCATTGAGGCCTTGGTTAGGGACTCTTTTAATATTATTAATTCCTTTGATAATGTTTATATATCCCACATTCTGAGAGAAGGAAATATGCTGGCAGATTTCTTTTCCAACTTTGTTGTTCATGATAGTAAGGAGTGGGAGTTAAATGACCGAGTTACCTTTGAGGCTTTGATCATTATCAATAATGAATGCTAATCTTTTGTGGATCCTTTTTTGCATGAATGGTTGTATGTCCTTGATCATGTGGGTGATTATCATGACTAAGGATGTTAAAGGTATGAATAGAAGTGGTGGCTTTCACAAGGTACAGTGTTATAATTCATTATTGCATCTCTATTCGGTGGCTGGCTTCACATGGATTTTGGGCATTTGTTGCCTTTTTTTCGAGAGACTTTGGCTCTTTTATCCTATTCTGGGTGGTGTTTTTCTTTGTTTCAAGTGCTTTTGGCTAAGTGATTGGTCTCTGTGTGTCAAGTCTTCTGCAATGGGTGGGGATAGAAACTGTGCTGAGTTGAAGTCTTGTGATACTATGAGGCAGAGGAAAGAGATTTTGGAAATCTTAGAGAAGGGTGGCCTTACTATGTACATGGAAAAATTGCATGGTAATAATCCCCAAGTTACTGATTTGGTTGTTCAAGGTTGGAAGGAGAGATTCTTGAATCTGGGTGGGAGGGAAATTGTGGTGGATGAAGAACTTATTGCCCAAATTACTAGCTTGGCCATGCGGGGTACGAAGGTTTTTAAGGATAAAAAAGAAGCACAAGTAGCAATGGCCATTTTATTCAAAGGGAATGAGGTTACGGACTTGAAGCCGGCTAAGAGTCATGGATTAGAGGAGCTCTTTGAAAGTGCTCTAGGGTGATGTGGTTGAAGAAATAATGAGGTATGTAACTCTGGAAGGAAGGTATACTATATTTAATACTTACCATTTTCTCTTGCTAAACCATTTTCGGCATAAGAAATGGGTGTCCTTTCCCTATTATTTGCTAATGTTGCTGGATATGAGGATTAAGGATCATTTGAAAAACTCCACTAACCCTATTTTGCATGTGGGGTTAATTTTCCTTATTTATGAGCATGTTAAAGTGCTTGAGGTGCATTAAACGCCTATTTCCCCACAGGATATTACTGCTAAGCCCTGAGAGGGTTATGAGACATATTCAAGTGATGGAAGGGGTGGTAAGAAGTAAAAAAAGAGGAGGCTTATTTTGAATAAGGATTCAGAGTTGGATAGGGATGATGACATTGATTATGTTCTAGATTCTTATGCTTCTCTAGAGGAGGATCCCATTTGCCCTGTTGTGGGTAAGAGTGGTAAAAGGAAGTGAGGGGACAAAGCGGGCTACATGACATGCAATGATGAGGTGGAGGAGATTGATCCTATTAGGAGGGGTAAGGACAAAAGTGACCTTTATGGGGAAGCTTCGTCTCCTCCCCTAGCTACCAGAATTATGCAAGATACAAAGAATGGAAGTCAGAAATGAAAAGTGTTGAATGCGGACCTTCTTCTAGAGAAGGGTTTCCCTTTGACCTTGGCTGGTGGTGTTTATGGAGAGGATTCTTTGAGTGTTGTTATTGGGTTTCCATAGAAAGGTAGGGAAAGGGGAGTGGGTGTTATTGCAATGGGTACCAGTAAAGAGGAAGCTTATAGGTTGCAAAAAAGGAAGGCTGTTACAGAGGAAATTGACTGCTCCATCCAGATGCTGAAAACTCCCGTTCCTGTTGGAAAAGGTAAGGATGTTTCTAATCAGAAAGCTCCTCCTAGTCCTTCTGATGAGGATGTTGTTGTGGGGAAGCGTATTGATAATTTTGATAGGGAGGTGTTGTCTAATGTGTTGGGATCGACCCATGTTTCTGTTAATGTTTTGTTTAAACTATTTAAGTGGTTTTTCCCCAAGATCAATATGACTAATATAAGAATTAGAGGTGTTGCTAGCAAGGCTAAGGACACCTTTGTCCAGATCCAAATTGATAATTTTATGGAGTCCTTGAATATTGTGGCTTATACTATGGTGGAGGAAACCACTAATTTGAAAAATAATTGGCAAGGAAAATTTTCTTCCCTTGAGGAAAAAATTGATAAAATTTGGAATTTTGTGATGAAAACAGGTGATGCCTCTAAGGTTGTAGACATTCCAGACTCTGCCAAGGTTATTTCTCGTGATAAAATAGAAAAAGGAGATTTTTTTTGTTGATGATACTATTGCTGGGGGTAAGATGCTGACTGTGGATTGCCAGGGTGAGAAAGTCATTAGTAAAGGTACTGTTTTGAGTGATGAGGTAAAGACTGGTGGCCAGGGGTTAGAACCAGGAACAAAATGAAAGCTCAGGTTGGGGCCTCTGTTGAGGCCTCAAATATTGTGGAGAATGTGCACAAGATGACTGCGAATGAAATAGAAGTTGTGGAGATCTTGAACAATATGTAGTGTTGCTAACTGGATTCCATCTTTTTGGCTGCTTTTTGGCTGTGTGTTTACTAACACTGGGTTGATTGCTAGTTTATGGTTTCTTCTTTTTCTATCAGTTGCTTTCTTTTGTAAAGGGTTTTGGGCCTCTTCAAAACTCATCTTTTACCTTTAATGAAAACAAGCATTTCAAGATTAAAATTGGTCTAGATGGTAGTGTTTAAAAATAAAATACAAGTTTGGTTGAAAAAAGGTTATTCCTAAGTCAAACGAATTAATTATGGATAAATTTTCTCTCTAGTTAAAAATATTCCATCTATTTTTTTAATTTTTTTTCACTTTTAACATCATATGATCTTGAAGTTGAATAAATGGATGTGAAGAAAACTTTCCTTCATGTTGATTTGAAGGAAGAGATTTATATGTTACAACCAGAGAATCACATTGAGAAAGATAAAACTCTTTTGGTTTTACGTTGAATAAATTTTTGTATGGTATAAAACAATCTCCTAGGACATGTGGTACTAGAAATTTAATGCATTTGTGTTAATTTTGTGGTTATTGAAATCCAAATTTGACAATTTCATCTATTATAAGATGGATGGTGATTGTATTCTCAATATCACATTATATTTTATGATATGTTATTTTTTAGTAATGAGAGACTTTGATTTATGATTTAAAGTATCAAATTTTAGTATCATTTGAGATGAAGTATTTAGGGGTATCCGAGTACATCTTGGTGATGGATATAAGAAGAGAGAGAGCTAACAAGAAGTTATGGATATGCGAGAGTAAGTATTTGAATTTAGTGTTGGATATATTTAATATAGAAACTTGTATATTGTTGTGTGTTCCCATTATAATGATAATAAAGTATGAGTTGAGTGGTGTTCAAAATCTCCTTCTGAGATGGAGGATATGATAAAATTTTATTATGCTATAGAGCTATAGGAAATTTGATGTATGTTATGGTCTATACAAGAGTAAAAATTTCCTAAGTGATGGGATTCCTCAATCAATTTATAGCTAATATTGGACAAGTACATTGGGATACAATGAAGAGGGTCTTCATATATTTATGAGTTACTGCTATGAATTTTTTATGTTATCATGATTATATTATAGGGAACCAACAATTAGTTTATTGTCATGCCCTTGCTAAAACTAGGATTAGAAGATTTTAAAATCTTGTTAGCAGCCCCTCATAAAAATGACAACCTACATAAATAAATAAAATTAGGTGATTGGATTTAAAAATAAGAAGATGACCCATATCAATAGAAACGATTAATTTAAAAGGGCCGACTAGAATTTAATAAGAATTTGATATTAAGGCTTACTAATTTTAGTAGCATGTGTTAATAATAAGGCAACACTTAACCTAAAGCAGATGACTCTTGCAAAAGAAATGCTAATAAGGGAGTTCTAAGGGAAGGGATCTAGGGAATAAAAGATATTTGAATTAAAATAAGTTAAGGCATTAGACCAACGATTAAGGAATAGTTGTGACTCTTCCAAAAGGGGTAGTGTTAACAAAGGGGTGTGACCCCTAAGAAATAAAAGGTATCAGACATATAAGGAATTCCAATTCATTAGGTGAGGCATGAAAGAAAGAATAGAAATTAATTAGAAACCTAAATAAAAACATCAGAGTAAAGGAAACAAAATATCATTTGGGATTGAAGCAGATATCAAGAATTATGTAGAAGATCATTCAATGGGATATATATGAATATAAACTATAAAAACAATAATAAAGGAAGTAAGTTTAATATAATTACATATACACATATATAAATATATAATTTCATACCAATTACAAATAATTATATATTTATATTTATATGATATATATATATATATATATATATATATGATTATTCAATAATAATGCTTGAAACAATTATTGAGCCTTAGAAGTAATTATGGTTCTTTAATATGAATATGGATAATAGATTTTGATTCGTTTGATTTACACTAAGCAATATCTTCTAAATATTAAGAATAGATCAAATAGCAAGGCAATTGGAGTAGATCAAACATAATTATCTACAATCAGCAGACAAGGGATAAAGTTAGCAATCATTAATATATTTGCATCTTAGAATATAGAAGTGTTATATTTTAGCAAGCATTATGGTATGCTCTATCATGTTTATTGTGATATATTTATTGTCATCTTTATCAGTCAAACATAAGGTTGAAGGAAGCAAGTTAGGGAGATGCAATTTACAGTCTCTCCCATGCTAAGTAGGCCACCCTAAGGGTGGAATTGTCTTATTCTAAATGTTCTTTCCATTTGGGGCTAAGGGGTGGGTTGTCTTAGTTTGGACACTCGTGCTCTTCGTCTTAGATGGGTTGAGTAGTTTACAAGCACCCCTTTCAAGGATTTCTTATCAAGCCAAACTATGGTTGGTTGTTAGGATGGATTCAAGTAGTTTCAATAATAAGGGGGATAAGGCAACATGGATAGGGAAATAAGATACAAGTTTATCCACCAAGTATGCCACCGCAAGGGTGGAATTGTCTTAGTTTGGATGTTCTTGCTGCTTGGGCCAAGGGGTGGGTTATCTTAGTTTGGATGCTCATGCTCTTGGGCTTGGTATGGATAGATTCAAGAAGACTTATAATGTTTTTCATACAAATCCTATTATGATTAAGCTTCCACTATCCATTATGGATAATGAGTAGATAGTTTTGAAATAGTTATGTATCTACATGATTTAAATAGATAAATCATTAATGTTGATCATATGACATATATTGCAATGAAATCTAACCTAATTACAAGATCTAAAACAAGATTTATCTGGCTTAAGGAATTTAATTGGTGAGTTAAAAACCCTAACTACATTATATTTGTGATTCTAGGGAAAGATTTAGGGTTATTCAAAAAAGGGATATTACAATTGGCATCAGAGCCTTAATCCTACTAGCCTGTGTACAAACCAAATCTAACCACCATTCAATTAGAATTAACTATTCAACCTTATTCTTAAGTAGGCCAATAATGTATTTCTATGTGTGTTCCTTTCACATGTACACCTCGTAACTTAAATGCATCCATGTGTACACTTTGTATTCATGCATATGCTTCATGCTTCCTATGTATATGTCATGTATTATGTGTATTCACATGTATGCTTCATGCTTCCTATGTATACTTCATGTATTACATGTATTCATGTGTATGCTTTATGATTCCTATGCATAGTTCATGTGTTAGGTGTATTCACATGCATGCTTCATGCTTCCTATGTATAATTCATGTATTACGTGTATGCTTCATGCTTCTTGTATACTTTATGTATTATGTGTATTCATGTGTATGCTTCATGCTTCCTATGTAGACTTCATGTATTACTATATTCATGTGTATTCTTCATGCTTTGTGTCTTACATGTAATTATGTGTATACTTCATGTATTACATGTATGCTTCATGTTTCATCTATATACTTCATGTATTGTATATGCTTCAAGATCCATGTCTTATGTGTATGCATACTTCATGTATTGCATATATCTGTGTGTTTGGTTCATGCTGAATGTGTCTTCAACAAGATTACTCCATGCATGTATATGATTACTTTATGCTTAATTTTTTTGAAAATGTTAAAAACTTTGTCTATCAAAATTCTTTGTGAGTTGAGAGGAACTAGAAAATTAACTTATCTAAAGTTAAATTATTAGTACCCAAATGCAATAAAGAAGAGTGTAACTATTTAAGTGAAAAGGTGTGACTCCCCTCAAACTTGGGATATAAACAAGAGAGAATTGTACTTGAGAAGACATCCATAACATCATTAGAGAATTCAATAAAGAATAGAGCCTTACGAAATTAAATTAAATTAGGTGATGACGTGAGGAAGGATGAAACTCCAAATGTGAAAATTTGTGACCCTTTAAATGCAAAAGACTATGACTCCCTCAACAATAAGATATAAGAGGGAATCATTTCCTTGTGAAATTATCCTAGTCTCAAACATTGGAAAATGTCAAAAATTTACAAGAACCTCCTATGGATATGAAAATTGGATGTTAGTGTCAATCTATAAATTCAAATTCTATGAAGTGTTCATGTGTGATAATTGTTGCTATGGATTCTAAGACTTTGTACATCCAATAATTTGTTCTTGAGGATTTTCTAGGGAATATATACTTAGAAGGTTATAACATTTCATATGTTGAAATTTTTTGGACTAGGTTAAATTTTACAAACACCTATAAGCTATTTTATATTACACCCTCATTAGAATCATTCTTGCTTGCAACCTATTTGAATGATTAGGTGAAATAAAATATGCTTTATTTGTGGGAAATTTTACTTCCAGTTAATGGTGTAAGAAAAAAGGGTACAACTCGTAGTAGAGGATAGATTATTATGCATAGCACTCCCATAATCCATCATGATGAAGGATGTAACATTTTTAAGTATTGTATAGAATCAGAAATAAGCAAGATAGTCATCACTAGTTGTAGAATTCTCAATTTTACCAAAGTATTACAACAAAACTAATTACATGACAAGGAGTAATTTTGGGGAATTACAAACCTACAAGGTTGATTTGGGATCTTGGTAATTTCAAGAGTTTTTTAGTTTGTGATTGTTTGAGGAAAAGAAATTTTGGGTAGGGTGGACTGTCATACCCCCACTTAGACTAGGATTAGAAAATTTTAAAATCTAGTTAGCAACCCTTGATAAAAATTGTAGCCTCCATAAATAAATAAAATTAGATGATTGGATTTTAAAAAAAGAAGTCGACCCATATCAATAGCATGACTAATTTAAAAGGGCCGACTAGAATTTAATAAGTATTTTATATTAAGGACGACTAAGTTTAGTAGCATGTATTAATAATAAGGAAACACTTGCCTAAAGGGGGCAACTCTTGCAAAAGAAATGCTAATCAGGGAGTTCTAAGGGAAACGATCTAGGGAATAAAATATATTTGAATTAAAATAAGTTAAGGCTTCAAACTAGAGATTAAGGAATAGTTACAACTCTTCCAATAGGGGTAATGATAACAAAGGGGTGTGACCCCTAAGAAATAAAAGGTATGAGACATATAAGGAAGGTTAATTTATTTGGTGTGGCATGAAGGAAGTTATTGAAATTAATTAGAAATTTGAATAAAAACAACAGAGTAAAGGAAATAGAATATCATTTGGCATTGGAGCATATATTAAAAAGTATGTAGAAGATTGTTCAATGAGATATATATGAAGAAAATTATAAATAAATAATAAGGGAAGTAAGTTTACTATGATTACATATACACATATATATAAAAATATATAAGTTCATACCAATTAGAAATATATATATATATATGATTATTCAATTTATTCAATAATGATGCTTATAGCAATTATTGAGCCTTATAAATAATTATGGTTCTTTAATATAAATATGGATAATAGATTCTTATTCATTTAATTTACTCTAAGAAATATATTCTAAATATTAAGAATAGATCAAACAACAAGGATATTGGAGAAAATCAAACATAATTATCTGCACTCAGCAGACAAGGGTAGAAGTCAACAATCATTAATATATTTGCATCTTAGAATATAGTAATTTTTATATTAGCAAGTATTATGGTATGCTCTATCATGATTATTGTGATATATTTATTGTTGTCTTTTAACAGTCAATGTAATATCCCTTTTCTTGAATTTTTTTAAATTAACAAATTACTATTTTTAGTAAGTTGGGATTCCAAAAATAGTAAATCAAGTCCTGCAATGGAATTGAGAAAGTTTTTTTTCTCAAGGTGAATTAATTAAGATAATTTGGGAGGTTAATTATCAAAGGTTTATGAAGCAAAATATTACAGAGGCAGAGTATATTGCAACAAAATCATGCTACACACAAGTGGTGTGGATGAAGCAAAAATTGAAGGATATCAGAATATCATATGATGAAACTATTTCTATCTTATGTGATAATACAAGTGTTATCAATATTTCAAAGAACTCAGTAATTAATTCAAGAACAAAATATATCTCTATCTGGTATCACTTTCTAAGAGAGAAAGTTGTAGAGTATGAGGTGAAGCTAGAATATGTTCCTACAAAGGATCAGGTTGTAGATATCTTTAAAAAGGCGCTTCTAAAAGATACATTTGAGTATCTTCGAAAGAAGTTAGGGGTTTTTGCCCCTCCTTTAAGCTAGATGCATAAGTTGGTGCATCTGTTTGAGAAGCACTTCAATATACACTCTTGGTATTGGATTGATGCTAGAAGCTACCTCTCAAAGGGATTAGGTAGTGATATTTGTGTTGGTGTGATTAGATGGAGCATATTTTGTGCCCCTAAGGGGGAGAGTGTAGAAAAGTTAAAGTAGTGGAGAGAGTAGTTGCTTGCTAGTGTTGTAAGTGGTGTCAAAGTGGTGTATGCAGATGTCAAAAGGGAAAACCAAAAATAAAAATTATATGTAGATGTTATGTGAAAGGTTTAGGTGTTTCCCTTTGAATATTGTCAAAGGGGGAGAGAAAAAGAGTTCAATATAGGAAAGAGAGTTGGATGATTTTATGGCCCTTTTCCATTGATGTTAAAGGGGGAGAGATTTGGTTGAAAAAGCATAGTGCATAAGAGTGTTGCAGGAAATAATATGGTTTGAAAAATATAGGGGGAGAGAGTGTTCACAAGAGAATGAGAGAATGAAGAAATGCTTAGGTAGGGGGAGAAGAAGTTTGCAAAGAAAAAGTAAAAGAAAGAGTGTGAAGAGTGAAAGATGTCCCAAACAAGTGGAGTGTTGCTTGTTGTAGAGTTGTTGTTTGCTACTTGCTGTAGAGTTATTGCTTAATTTTATTGTTGATGGATTTTCAAAGAGCTAGCACTAGGTTTCCATCAATGACAAAGGGGGATATTGTTGCAAGTATGTTGTTGGTATTGTCATTGATGTCAATAGTTGTTGGTGTTGGTCATTGATGTCAACAATATGGAGATTGTTGGTGTTGTTAAGTGTTTGTACTAGTATATATACATAATTTGGTTTGATAAAAAAGGTGTTGTGGTGTTTTCATCAATGCTATCATTGGTGTCATGATGGATAAGGATTGCAGTTGTAGTAAGTTCACTTGGTTTCTAGGTGATTTTGAGAAAATTTGAATAAAAGAGTGTGCAGTGTGATAGAGGTGTGTTCAGTGTTGAGCTTCGCATTTCTTCATGGTTGAAGATATGTTTGTGTAGTTTGGATATGATGATTAGAGGTGTTATATCTAGAGTTTTAGGTTTTGGATCATTTGGTAGTGAAAGTTGTGTTTGACAGTTTTCCTATCTATATAGAAGGTTGTTTGGGAGAAATGAGATTTCTCCTCAATTCTTTGTAGTAAGGTTTCTTGTCTTGTCAATTTTGGAATGTTCTTATATTATTTATAACCTCCTTCCCTTGAGGTTTTAGGTGCCGAAGTGTTCCACAAGGTTGGTTAGTAAGTTGTGTTTTGTGGAAGTATATCTAGTTACACAAAATGATGGTGTCCTTAGTTTCAGGTGGTTGTGGTAGAGTTGCAGAATATTTTGATGATGATGGAGTATTTTGAGATGTGTAGATGCTTTGAAGTTTTTTTGTGTGGTCTGCATGTTGTGAAGAAGCATGCATGTGGTCACTCATAGTGTTAATTTAGGTTTGGCCAACCTGGCATGCTAGCACTATTTGGGGAGGTACCTCATCGATTGTGGATTTATTATGTAGCATGGTGATGTGGATTTAGGTTCTAGTTAACCCTGGGTGTGGTTGTCATTCACTTCTTTCCATCATCAAGGTGTTTGGTGTCAACCTATTTTGGTGTTGCATGTTTTAGATGCATACATTTCATAAGGTCAACCTAATTCAAATTATTTAGGTCATGGATGGTATAAATGTAAGATGACTTGTTGGAGATGTGTGGATTCATAGAAGGTGTGTGAAATATGCGAATTTGATTAAGTGTGGTGATTTTAATGTGAGATTAATGCCTATGACTCTAATGCAGTGGGTAGAAGGGTCTACATTTTTAGTGTACTTGAAGTTGTTGGAGGTAATGAGCCAAAGGTTGCGGATGGCATAAATTTTTTGTGGTGGATTTCTCCTATTGCCTTGAGATAGTGAATCTCTTTGTAATAGTCTTCTTTTATCTTCTTTCTTCTTGGTAGTGAGCCACCTGATAGTGATCCTTTCCTCTTTTTCAAGGTAGTGAGCCCTTGGGAGTGAGCCTAATTATATTCTATGTTGCAATTCATATATATGTGAGCTAATCCTCACTATGGTTTTTCCCTTCTTGGTTTTTTGAAATAAATTTGGTGTTCTTTATGTGTTTGGATGTGTTTACATTGTTGTTTCATATGTTTACATTAAATGCTAATGCATAATAAGGGATTAATGGTTGATAATGGTTTGAAAAGATATTGAGGGTTTGGATGTTTTAAGTATACAACTTATTCACTCCCCCTCTCAATTGTCCTATGCATCAAACAAAGGATTTTATTATCATTGAACATCCTCCTCTTTTTTTCAAGAGCCTCCAAAGGTTTCTAATCAAAGATTCCTTATATCATGTGTTAAGTTCTCATTGTGCTTTGATGAACAATATGATGTCAGCTTCAAAATTGTCATGTAACCTCCATATTAGATCAAGGTAGCTCCACTTGTGGTCGTATCAACTTCAAAATTATCCTCTCATATCTTGAATATTTGTGTTGATATCCAACTTAGCATGAATGACCCAACAAACTGATTTCCTTTACATGATGGTCAGCTCATTGCTTTCATGATATTGTATTGTTGACACACTAGATCTTCATCATTTGTGATGGGGTCATTTTTTATTATTATTCTTTGTTTCAATGTGTTTTGTATGCTTCCCATGTGTTGTCATGTCAACCACTCATTTTGGTGTTACATCCATTCCATATTAGCTACACACATCCTTCGTTCATGTTAGTAAGGTCTACATCAATGATCCCTCATCAAAGGTGCTAAATCCATCTTGATCCAATAGTTTGTTGATGTCAATTTAAAATTTGTCATGTAATCTCCTTGTCAGATCTAGATTATACAAGCATCGAACTATATTCACTTATGTGGAAGTGCCTACTCTAGTAGTCTAATGAATTTTACTTGACTAATCAAATTTTCAGTTGCTATTGTCTAGCTCAGAATTTCAATGACCCACTTTTTGTTATTAATCCTCTAACTAAGTAAAATGAGTACTCAGTTATCATTTGATCATGTAACAATAATTTCATTTGATGATGACTTTTGTGATCATCATGTGCCCATTTGGTCACCTACCAATGCAATATTTCTCTAATCATCTTATCAACACTCCATCATATCATATTGTTCATTGGTAATGTATCACATTTATTTTATTCTTTTAAAAAATGTATATTAGCTATTTCTTTATGTTAACTATTATGGAAAGTACATTGGGGATGGCACTATCCTCTAAACTAGAGGGGGTTCAAGATTTTTGTCCAACAATATTGTTATTATGGGTTATTAAGTCATTATTACAGGATATTATTATTTGATGTGCTAAATATAATTTGCTTAAGCCAATCTTGTTATATCGTGCATGTATCATTATTATCTACAATTTATTATCTTGCACCCTCTTTTCATAGATGTTATCATTATTGCATAGAATCCTCTTTCCATTTATGGATTTCAAACTTTTTTGAGCCATTTTCACCATTTTTATGCTTATATGTATTTTTATTTTTACCCCTAACCACCCAATCCTTTTCTTCATTATGCAATTGAATTTTTTATTGCACATGCAAATTTAAAACTTCCTATCATTAGATTACCATGGGTGGTCAAAATACCTAACAAGAACCTATAGATATAATGTCCTTAAAATATTGTAGGGTCATCTATCAAATCTTTTGTGATGTAGGTTGGCATGTAGTCTTCAAGTGCTCATGTGGGTTTTGTTAGGGTTAGAAGTAGATATATAATAGTTAAATGCAGATTTGATCAATAAAATAGAAAAATAAATCACACAGAAAATTATAGCAAAAACAAGACAACACAGAAAATTTAACGTAGTTCACCCAATCTGGGCTACATCCACAAAACCACAGCCATCCAATGATTTTATTATCCAGTGCAAAACTTATTACAATCTCGCGAATAATCACCCTTTTCTACATACTGTAACCCCCATCCCAACCCCTTATAACAAGCTTTTAGAAGCTTCTAGAATTAGGGTTTTAAAAAGTCATTTTTTTCTTTTTCGGTGATTTTTCCTTTTTTGATGACGATGCGAAGGAAGGGAATTTTTTTTTTCTCAAGGATACCACCCCCAAATCCCTTCTTTTTGGGGGCTACAACCCTCGAACCCCCGCCCAGCTCTAGACTTTGGTGAGGATACATGTTGGGTGTACAATATAGCATGATCAATTGCCACATACTGCAATAGGTTTAACAATGTTTTTTCTATATATTTTTACTTTGGGTATAGAAATGACCAAGGTACACTCCATTGGATGACCTTTCAAGCCAGAATCCATAGCATAGCTATTGTTACAATACTACCTCAAGTTAGTGAGGATTCATTTCCTACTACATCTAATAGAGTCACTAATTGTCAACCACTATAGAAGAAAATTTGGTGGTAAGGGGAGTATGTTCGGTTATTCTAAGGGAAAGGTACATAAAATTTCTCTCTTCCAAAACCCTAATATGATGTTACTAAATTCATCTTTCAATACATGACCTATGAATGGAGATATGGCTATGTATTTTTCCATCACTTAAAATTTCTATGTCATTCAGTTAATCTTCCTCATTTTTTATTCCATTCATTGCAAAATATGTGTGAAGAGGTCTAGAAAGGTCATGCACAATCATTAACCTATCATGATTTAATTAAGCTAATTATCTTAGAAGGTTTAAAGAAAATAACTCCATCTATAAGTTGGTATGAATTTGTTGAAAATCAGGAAAATGAACAATCCAGAGTTATAGGTTCTAAAAGATAGGGAGAACCATGTATATAATGCAAAACTAGTGGTGAATTAGAGAAATACAAGAGTTGAAAATCCAATATATGCGATGTTGAAATAGAGAGAAATTTTTAGCACATGGGACATAAAACACCATCAAAGAATACAAGTAAAACATAGAACAATTGAAGTCTATTTAGTATCATGAAATTCTAGATACTATAAATATTTTCCAAAAATTAACCTCCAACATAGTCAATTTAAGTTTATAACTAACTTATTGCATGAGGAAATACAACATGCTCAACTAGAGGGAAATGATGAGTTATCTAAAGTTGATACCCTTGTAAACTTTGCAATGCCTAAATTTGTCTATCCTAGTCCCTTGTTTTTCCATTAATAGTTTTCATAAATTAATAACACCTAATATGTTTTTGAAAAGGAATAAAATATGCTTTATGATGTCAATCTTTAGAGTTACTCATATTTTCAATTGGATGGTTGGAACAAGTTAAATGGTTTCTATAATAAGAACATATGTGAGGACTTCAATGAAGGATTGTCAACTTATTGAAGACTCCTAATTTTCATCACGATTGACATCAACATATTTTGGATGGTTATAAACCAAAAAATTTGTTAAGTTTGTTTTTGTTTGAAAAAATGATATCATGACTATAGGCCTAAAATAAATTTTATGGTTATGGGTCATAGGCCAACACAACCATAGCTTTTTAAGTATAAGTTGTTGTAGACCATATATATATAACAAATGGAATGATCTGATAAACATATTAGCAATATAGAAATATATTCTTTTTTTGGTGGAGAAAAGGCTTTAGTAACTTATATTATTTCCCACTCAACCAAGAGGAGTGGCCACTGTTTGGAATGTACAGTGACCTTCCTCTCCTTCTGTGTTGTGTTAGATTGTATCTATGATTTTTTTATCATTCATTTCTTATGTTATGTTGTAGTTAATCATTTTGAAATTATCACAAACATGTGTGTGAACTATGAAGTGTGAATCATGGGATGAAGAAAGAATTAATTTGTAAGGTGTGATTTGTTTTAATTTTCATCTAAATAGAATTTAAAAATATATTTTTCATTATATGTTTGTGGTTGTTTAGATTGAGATAGTTATAAGTTTTTTTTTTATAGTATAATAGCTTATGTTTATGTCATAGACTATTTTGTTCATGTAGCAGACTACTCTGTTCATGTAATTAAATATGTTGTTCTTATGGAAGATTTCTTGTCAAAATTTTGATGCAAGAGCATCCAAGGTGTAAGAGCAATTTTGCATCACCCAAAAAAAAAGTTGTTTCTTTTCAATAAGGACTAAATTTGGCAGGGTTACTATTTTTAGTAAGTTTGCACTTATGCACGGTTGGGAACAAAATCTTACACAGACCTCTAGAATGATAAATTAAACCCAATAGCAAAAAAATCACTTCAATATCATTAGTCATTTGAGAGATATTAAACTTTCAATTTTTGAAAATCCTAGAAAAATATTCAAAGTCAATTTTGAGGCACTTAGAGGCTCTGGATGGGCTTGAAAATTAGTGGAAAATAAAAGTAGTCTACCTATCAATACCACTGTTTGGGGGTGCGCCTTCTCAAGTGATTTTTGAAAAGGTATTATAATTGAAAATATGACAGTCAGATCAAAAGTTATGACCCCACGAAGTTGTACTAGACCAAAATTAATAAAATTTCAAAATATCTTCTTGAGAAAGTTACACTTTCCAGAAGATTCTAGAGCGGTTACACCTTCCAAATAAAGGATGTGAATGGGGGTTATAGAGGGAGGGTAGAGTAGAGTGGATTGTGGCTCTAATTTGTAGATTTATGTAATCAAAATTCCCCTCTGATGGCCATTGTAATGTTGTAATTTCATTTTCATTTCAAAGATAATAGAAAATATTTTCTTCCTTCTTGCATATTGTTTGCATAATTGTCTATTGTTACTGTGAGTTTCAGATTGTAAGGGGAGTAGGTACCTTAATCAAGTGGTATCAGAGTAGGAGTTCCTGAGTGTGTAGATAGATCATTGAACATAAGGTAGTTTGCACCAGGACTTGTGGTTATGGGTCTATGAGAAAAGATGCCTCCATGAAGAAACTATGGTGGGAGAAATGTTGGGGTAATAGAAGAAGGTTTTAGAGCCCTTCTAAGACAAGTTCATAGAAAGGGATTGATGTTAAGATGAAAAGATAAAAGATGAAAGATAAAGACTAAATGAAACATTTAATGAAAGATCCGAAAGGTCGATGGTCGAATATTTCGCGATGAAAATCAGAATAAAGGTATCCTTGTTAAATTGAGATCAAAGTTAGTCGATTAGGTCAATATGGAAAATTATTATGAGGAATCTCGAGGTTAATTACCTAAAGAATAAAGCCGGAATATAATTAAAAGTCAGTTAAATTAGTAAAAGACCGGTCAGGATCGGATGGTGAAAGCAAAGGCAATTGCCGTTATAAGGTGGATTGTTGAAGAAGATATGGTCGAGATCAGTATATAAGGTCTTGATTGGATCAAAGACATTAAAAATTGCTCGAAATTTCGTTAATAATAAGGTTAAATATCGAGGGATTAAGGTTGGTGAGGATAAACCTGGTCGTCAGATTCCGCCAGCAAACAGAAATTGAAATTGGAGGTTATTGAGATTTGGAAAGACTATTGGATGGTCATATGGAGGCTGAAGTGAAGATAAAAAGAACATTGAAGGATCCAATAGCATCCTATAGATCAAAATAATGGAGACCAAAGAGTCCAAGAGGAAGATCTAGATGAGGACTAGGAAGAGGAGGTTTCTGTGGAACCTATTTTCAATGTAGAGAAGGACATAGAGCCTACGAGTGTCCTCAAAATCAAGGGAGGAAAAATAGAAGACCTAAAGGTAACACCCAAGTTTCCCATGTCGATGAAGATGCTCAGTCTTCACATCCTAAGGATGTTAAAAGAGGAGAGGCCCTTATTGTTAGAAGAGCCTTGTTGGATGAGGAGAAGGAACCATATCAAAGGAATAGCCTATTATCCACTCAATGCAAGTGTGAAGGTAAATTTTGTAATGTTATTAGTGGAGGTAGCACTAATAATCTTGTTTTAGAGGAAATGGTTACTAAATTGCAGTTGGAGATGAGAGAGAGTCCAAAATTGTACTAGATAGCATGGTTGCAGAAGGACCATATGGCATGGTCAATGAGCAATGTTTGGTAAAGTTTAAGATTAGTAACTAACAGGATGAAGTTCTGTATGATATTATACCTATGGATGCTTGTCACATGTTGATAGGTAGACCGTGGTAGTTTGATCGGTGAGTGGTGCATGATGGACATGCTAACACCTATTCCTTGACAAGGGATGGTGTTCGTCATAAGTTGAAACCCTTGAAGGAGGTAGAAGAAAAGGTACATAGTAATGTAAGGATTTTTTTGGTTGATGGAAGAAAGTTCCTGGAAGGTATGAGACACAAGTATATGTGTTTTGCTTTGATCCCTAGAGTTGATAAATAATATACTAATGAGGTAATTGTAGAGGTTTCAAATTTGATGATTGAGTTTTAGGATATTGTTTATGATAATACACCTAAAGGTTTGCCTCCACTAAAGAATATTAGCCACCAGATGGAATTGATTCCCGGAGCTAGTTTTCCAAATAAGGAAGCTCATCATATGACTCCAATAGAGAGAGAAAATTTGAACAAACAAGTGCAAGAGTTGTTGCAAAAGGGATTGATCAAAGAGAGTTTGAGTCCATGTGCATTACCTATTGTACTAACACCAAAGAAGGATGAGGAATGGCAGATGTGCATAGATTCTAGAGCCATCAACAAGATCGCCATCAAGTATAAATTTCCCTTGTTGAGGATGGATGACATCATGGATTGTTTGAGTGGAGATGAGTACTTTACAAAGATAGATCTAAAGAGTGGTTATCACCAGATCCAGATTAGAGAAGGAGATGAATGGAAAATGACCTTCAAAACCAAAGAGGGCTTGTACAAGTGGTTAGTCATGCCTTTTGGGCTAACCAATGCATCGAGTACATTCACGTGGCTCATGAATGAGGTGTTGAAAATTTTTTGGGTAAATTTTTCATTCTTTATTTGGATGAAATTTTATTTTTTAGCAAGACATTAGAGGAGAATTTGATGCATATCAAATTTTTTTTGAGAAGCTAAGAGAGGAGAAGTTGTTGATCAATTTGAAGAAGTGTAGTTTTGTGAAGAGAGAGTTGGTGTACCTAGGATTTTTTATCTCAATAGAGGGTCTTAAGATGGATCTAGAGAAGGTGAAATATATTATTGAATGACATACACCAAGGAGTACTACAAAGGTGAGATCTTTTCATGGTTTGGCATGTTTTTATAGAAATTTTATCAAAGGTTTTAGTAGTATTTGTGTACCTCTGACTGAAACAATGAGAGGGAAAAGAGTTTAAGTGGACTATAGGAGCAGCAAAAAAATTTTATATGTTGAAGAAGAAAGTTATAGAGCAAATTGTTTTGGCACTTTCAGATTTAAACAAGGTATTTTAGGTAGATTGTGATGCTAGTGGAAATGCCATTGGAGTTGTTTGGAGTCAAGAAGGTAAACCCATTTCTTATTTTAGTGAAAAGTTGAATGATGCAAAGAAGAAGTATTATGTTTATGATAAGAAGTTTTATTTTATAGTTCAAGCTTTAAAGAAATAGAGAGACTATTTTTTTCCAAAAGAGTTTGTTTTATTTACTGATCATCAAGCTTTACAATATTTGAATAGTCAAGGGAAGTTGAATCAAAGAAATTTGAAGTTATTGGGTTCAATGAACTCAAGAGATTGTATCCTGAGGATCCTGATTTTGTAGAAGCTTTGGAGAGCTTGTGATCTAGGTGGATGTCAAAGACCTCAAAATCCAACAGCCTCAGAATCTCCTAGAACCGACATTAGTGCATAGAGCACGGTGAAATGTTCATGACACAACTTGAAGCAGATCAAAAGGAGTCCATTTGCTCGAGATATGCTAGGTCAAAGTTCAACAAGGGCTGAGGATGCCAGATGGTTGACTGAAAAATTGACTATTTCCAAATTAGGCAATAGTGGTCTCAGATTGAAAAGCTTGCTAAGACGAACCCGACACAACTTGTTTCATGTAAAATGAAGTTCATATTTGTGAGTTATGCTTGGTCAAAGATTGGTCAAAATAGGTGTAGGGGCCCATCAGACGGTGAAAAAATTCCTACTTTTCTCACCATAGGATAAATCTAAAAGAATGATGGTAGGTGAAAAAATATAAAAAATAAATGATTAATACTTAAGTGAGTGGAATTCTCATGTATTATTCATTTAATTTATAAAAAAAGGAATTAGTTCCACCTCACACCTAATTTCCTATTTTCAAGGAGGAGTTGAGAGATTTTCTCTTGAGTTGTTGTAAACCCTCTTCTCAAGGAGTTATCCTCTCCATACATATAGCCTTTTAAATGGTTAATAGGAGGCTTAAAATCAAATAAAACCAAATAAACCCCATAACCTCTTAGCTAGAAAATCTAATAAGACATAGGGATTTAAAACAAATTAAATTGGTTTTTAAGGGGAAATTATTAAGTTGTTTTCCTTTAAGGGGTTATTTTATTAATTATGGAGGTTTTTGGCCTTTTTAGCCAAAATTATGTATAAAAGGGGTGATAGGCCTTTTGAAAACAATTTAGAGGTTTTGAGAGTTTTGTGAGCTAAGTGGTCTCTTGTATGGAGAGATAAAAACTTAGCGAGTCTTTTGAGAGAATTATGAGTAGTCTCTTAGAAGAATAGGAAGAGATAAAAACTCATTGTTTTCTTTGAGAGAATTTTCATGACTTTTAAGTCGTTTCTAAAGGCTTGATGCCTCACGTATTGTACTCTTGTTGTGAGAGTGAGTTGTAGTTTTATTGTTTGAAAGCATTGCAAAGGTGACGAAGGAGTTAGGCACGAAGATGTTGCCAGATAGATCATGTCATTACAGTGTGGAAGCGGGAAGATCCTGAAGTGCAACAATCTTCCTTGGTAGTAGATTGTAACTCAGTGAAAGACCATGGTGATGTAAAAGCAGTTGCATCATAATAATGGCAATGATCATGCATATTTGTGGATTCAGAGACGTAGCCAGAATCTGGTGAACTTAGTTATCAAATGTTTTGTCTCTCTTTTCTTGGTGCATGATATTGTAAGATTCTTTACTTTCCTACATTTTATGTGTTTATTTGCTCAATTCATAAGCAACGTCAGTTTCGATCTTAAATTAAATTTGTATCCTGGCGAATCTAACAATTGTTAAGTGATTCATAGTAAGGAGTTTATAGATCAGCTTGCAAGGAGCCTATCACTTTGGATAGGATGAGATGGTTGGATTTTACAATCTAAGATTGTATGTTGTTTTGAGGGAATCAGTTGTGCATTCCAAGGAGTTCCATGAGAGAGAACCTGATCAAGGAGAAACATAGTGGAAGATTAGCTAGACACTTTGGTCATGATAAAACCATTGCTATTATTGGTGAGTGATACTATTGGCCACAATTGCAGTAGGATGTGAAGAATTTTGTGTAGAGTTGTAGAGTATGTTAGATGGTGAAAGGAACAAGTCAGAATACTAGATTGTATCAGCCATTACCTGCACCTGAGAGGCCATGGGAGGACATTAGTATGGATTTTGGTCATGGTTTTCCAAGGACACAAAGAGGGAATGATTCCATATTTGTGGTGGTGGATAGATATTTGAAGATGGCACACTTCATTTCGTGTCATAAGACCAGTGATGTTCATGTTGCAGAATTACTTTTTAGAGAGGTGGTGAGACTACTTGGTCTACCCAAGAGCATAGTTTCAGATCAAGATACCAAGTTTGTTGGGTATTTTTGGAGTTGTGGACGAAGATGAAGACTAATTTGAAGTTTATTTCTACACACCATCCACAAATAAATGGAAAAATGGAGGCGGTGAATAGGAGTTTGATCTGACCAAGTTTGTTATTGTTGTGAGTTTCAGATTGTAAGGGGAGTACCCTTCATCAATTTTTTAGGAAAAGCATTACATAAGATATTAGCTATTGCACATTGTTTTGTATGTTTAATTATATTTCATTTCACTCAGCTTATCACCTACAACCCTTAAACATATAGCTATTACCTCTTTCACAAGTTTACACCTGAGATTAACATGGACTTGACTAAATTACAAGTTGCAATATCAAACATTGTTTAAATGTAGATTTGGATTGAAACCGTTAGTTTTTTCCCAACAACAACCATTTCAAACAAGCTCCAAGATACACTTGTAGTTTTTTTCTTACACATGCATCAAGTCAACAAATATTTGGATGACATCATTTCATAGGTATAATTTCTCTAAATGAGCTCTATTAACACAAATTACAGATAAAAAATAATTTATTGAAATATCAATACTTCTTATCCAAAATAATCTTCTTGCGAATCTTTGTTTCTATTATTTTAAGAATACTAATTATTTTTAAAATTTTCCCATTTTCATAATTTTCATTCATATATTTCAAACTAATGATCTAAAACTTGTAGAAAAATAAATACAAATATCAATTTTAATATAATTTACTTTATACAATCAAATCAAATGCTAATTAAAATACAATATAAATCATAATAAAAAACATAATAAAAAATTCATAATTTCAATCATTCTATCATTTTTTTAAATTTTGTTCTAACTTCTTCTTGATTTAAATAGATCAATAGATAGAGCTGCCTTTGAATTAAGATAAACTCAGGATTGTTAGACTATTGAATCAAACTATCAAATTTTTCACTCTCTCTAATTACAAATAATCATAAAACTTTTAATTAAATCAATAGTAGATTTTAAATAGAACACTTATCATGTTTGATAAAATTCATGGATCCATAATCCTTTGTTTGTCTTGCACTTGGAGTCGTATGTGCAAATCCATAAGTTCTATAAGTATTATATAGAGACACGGATTTTAAAAGAAAATTTAGACCATGAGGAGGACTGCATTATATAAAATATTGGGTTTGAAGATGTGTTTCAATATTGAATATAGAAACCAAAAGTTGGCTGTATCTTGTCTTTATTAGGTGTTGAGTTCTTGGACATGGCTATCATAGACTTAATAGTGTAGACTCTTCATTTAAATTGACCAGTTAACTAGTATTTATAAAAATATGGGATATGTGAGCTCTTAGAGAAATGGCCATTTAGAAGGTGGGTTTGAGTCTATAAATACATTCTATTTTACTAAGCTTTTCAGGTCCAATGACATGATATGTGTAATAACTTCACAAATTTATCATTTGACACTTTTAGGTTTATGATTTTTTATGGAAATCAAAATATGGATATATTTTTTTTTTAAATTTAATTTTTATGATAAAATAAATTACATGTGAATGTTTGGGTTCAGAGATTAGTTTAATCATGTTAAAAAATTAGATATGAGATAATCATATTTAAATCTAGTTTAAAGATATTTTAGGTATGAATGCTATTAGGATCCAAACATTATGAACTCTCAAACCTAAACAAGTGGATACATGATGAATAAATGAGTCTCAAGTTTGAGATTTGAAAATGAACTTGATTAAGTGGCCTAGATTTTTAAATAAGAATCTACACATGAAAAATGTCTATACACTATAGGAGAAATAAAATTGAGAATAAATCAAGATGTTATAGATTAAAATATTGACACCAATTTGACCCTTCTATGTTATCACATTTGAACTCTCAAACCATAATTAATGCTACAAAACTAGGTAAATTGAGATCAATTTAATTTTTAAAAAATGAAATATCCCAAATATGAATTATCAAAGAAGTTTTTAGAACTTAACTAAAAAAAACAACCCAAACTAAAAATATAATAGAAACCAATACTAACCAAATATGTGGTTGAAAGATCCTACTAAGAATTAAGTAGACTACTGATAATTAGGGCACAAAAATGGACCCCATGTTTTAATAAGGAAAAAATGTGAATGTGTAACATTGTGTCCCAGTTCAAAACTAGTAATATGGGAATGGAATGATTGCTAATCTCTACTTCAATTTATTAAATACTTATTAATGTTGTTCCATCTAATAGAAAGGTTCATCTTTTTGTAGGATATCTTTTAGTGGTGTGGATATACATGCATAATTCTTGATGAACTTCATCTAATTGAATAAAGTAAAAAATTGTATACCTTGTAATTTTGATTCTATAAATTAAATATTTTATAATTTTGCTCTATAAATTGCACCCATTATAGTGTTCACTCCCATAACATGTTTTAGGTTTCATTTTAGTCTTAGCATATCATTTTTCAAATCCAAATATGAATTGTTTACATTTCTTTATTAATTTGATTTAAACTTATGCTTTCCTTATGTTTTAGGTTATTCTTGATGATTTGATATTTTTTATTGTTTTTAGACCATATTAGGCTTTTCTAGAATTGTAGAGACATCTATATGATCATGAAAATATTCCCAATAAAATTAAAACTATAAAATTATTTTTAATCTACCTAACCAAATATACCCATATTTTTCCAACAATAATTTCTCAACATCTTTATTTTACATTTTAAAGAAATAGGTTTTCATTGATTGATTTTAAGACACTAATTTAAAATATTTTTTTCTTAAAAGAATTTCTCCCTACTAAGTTTTATCTTCAATGAATCAATACTAAGTTTTCATTCCTCCTTCCTCATTGTTTCTTACTAGAAAATATTAATTTTAACATTCTCTCTACAATTGTTCTCCCTTATTGAACTTTCCAAAAGACCCCCTAAAAATCTCTATCAAGTATATCCTTTGACTATTCAAAAGTTCACAAAGTAAACATTTTAAATAATTTAAAGAATATTTATTTATTTAAACTCATTCTTTATATTACATAAATAATTAAATTAATATTATATACACATATAATACTAATTAAATATATATAAAATATTTATTTATTTAAATTGTATTTTTTACGTAATGTTGTTTTTTAATTTTCAATAATTAATTACTTATGAATTATTAGTTTCAACCTTATATTCTTCTGTGTTAATATATTCAGTTCATTATATTTTTTTTAGCTAATTATCCAATATTAGGTTGAACAATACTAATTAATATTTTATTTTTATTTGTTAAGCATGAAAAGTGATCATAGATCTAACTAGTAAATTATCCTAGATCTAAATTTTATTTGCTTAATTTTGGAACACAAACCAACAAGGATTTTATGACTAGATAACGATCTCAAAGAAGATCCAAATTTTCTATGTTATATTCCTTTATTTCAAAGAGGGGCACCTGTGATTAAAATTAGAGTTTGAATTGGACCTGATAGGAGCATGGGGTGCCCTAATCCTAAGGTGTTGGGTTGTTCTAAAGTTATGTCACTCAGTCATAATATGCTCTATCCTTCTATAACTTGTCATTTGAAAGTTTCAAATTTTGATTTATATACACAAAAAGAGGAAAAGAGTTGTGTTGTATAGGGGTTTTCCATAGTCAAACCTCGTGTTGGTGTTTCCACCTCCACAAAAACAATGATAATGATGATAAATACCACGTGCTCTTGGTGGAGTAGAGGCAACCTGTAAAAAATAATGATTGTAATAAATGGAATAACATAAGGAAAAGTTACCTTAGGTATGAAACCCTTGTTGAAGTGATGTCATACCATAGGTCATGACAAAGATTTGATGAAGAATGAATAAATTTCCTTGAAGACTTGCAAGGATTATTCCAAATAACAAAATAGTTCAAACTATCGCAAGCATGCAAAGGAGAAGTTGCATGTATCTTTATAATTAGTGCATAATGATTCAGATTTCATAATAGTTCATCCTTTTAGAAACCAAGATCAAACATGCAAAACCAAAATACCCTCCACAGAAGAGAAAATCAGAAAAAGCAAAGCTATTGCAAAAAGATGTGAAAAATATTATTATTCAGGAATTCATAATTACATGAGATGATTTGCTTTATAAAATAAAAGTATGCATAACCCTAATCTTATCTTGAGCAATAAGATAGCTCAACAAGATAAGGATGACAATAGTTAACCTAGGAATTAAAATATTACAATAGTAAAGTTATGCAAGTGCAATTAAATATTAATTACACTGACACCCCCCATAAGTGCAACTTAGGGAGACTAAAAAAGAATGCACCTAAAACTAAGATGAATGCAAGAAAGCATGAATGGGTCTTGACAACAAGGCTTGATTAGGTACCCATGTATGAACGCAATAATGAGGTAGAGAAGGAAAACCTAGTGGGACAAAACCCCCCTATAATGAGATGACTGTTGCAAAGAAGCATTGGAAGAACACTATGGAGTAACACTGGAACCACAATTCGACAAGCAAGGAAAGATACTTCTTTTTACAAAAAGCCAAAGTGAAATCATAATAATGTGATAGTAGACTCAATGCCATAGAACACTAGAAAACTAACAAACTAGAACAACCCTGGAATCTGTGAAGCAACAATAGATGGTATGATGATAGAATCTAGAAACTATGTATCTCTATGCTGATGCCAAACTGAGACTAAAAATATTCCATGGGAACAAGTACCATAAAGAATATAGAACATTAACCATAAAAACATGGCCCTGAAACTGAGAAGGATCTGAACCAATGCGGATCAATAACCATAAACTCCCAATCTAAAGTGTGAACCGATGCAAATCTGATGTGTCAAGCAAGAGCAAGAAAGGGCCAAAAGAAACTAAGAAACCAAATATAACCCATGCGAGTTGTCAACAAATCAAGATGAAGATGGAGATCAAAGTGCATGCACACTCTAATCAGATTATTATGCAAGAAACCCCCTTGATGGAACTTTATCTTAGTTCATTTATTACAATAACCCAATGATTGTAAAAGGAGATAATGCTAAAAATGCATAAAAATAAAATAAAAATATACCTCAGATCTATGTAGAGGACTGAACCAACTTTCCAACACCGCAAGAATGGTGAAAATGGATAAGTGAGTCAAAAGATATGTCTCCCAGAGTGAAAACAACAACATTTAACTTCTGAGGTTGAAAAAGACATCAAAAAAGAAAAACCAAAACATCACACTTGAACCATTGTGACGATCTCAAAAACATCTTTATGACAATATCTCGTTTGTAAAAAAAGGGCACCGTATGCAAAAGTTATGGCCCACTTTGTGAAAGTGCTCCGATTCTACCCATTATGCCCTTTTGTAGCCCTTAGGGGCTAAAAAATAAAGCCCATGGTCGCCTAGGTAGACCAGGGGGCTGGCGGCAGGGTCTGGGCATGGCCTTTGGTCACCAATGTGACCACCATAGGGGGCTAAGAGGTTGGCGGGTGCTGGCACTAGGCGCTCCGTCGCCAATGTGAGCAACGCCGGTTTGTAAAGCCCTCAGGGGTTGGAAGCAAGGGAGTGGAGGTGGACATAGGTGGTGTTGCTTAATGAGTGGTTGGCGGGCAGCCCAGAGGTGGCTGCTAAGTGGCGAAGTGGTGGCGGACAACTTTTACACTATGAGCACCACTTTCCCTTTGAATTTTGTGATTTTAAATTTTTTTTTTTGAATTTTTTTGAAATCTGAACCTCAAAAATCGTGCCTGGGGGCCGTACGACCCTCAAACAATTTTTTTTTCCTCCCTAGTCAACAATGTCAAAAATTGAATTTTTTATATGAAAATTTAGGTTTTTCAGCACTGCAAATCCAACGGTGAGGTCCGTTTTGGCCCAAAGTGCCCAGAAAATGAGGCGACCCCCAGATCTCTTAGAAAAATCACTGAGCTTGAACCCCTCATGGATTTCTTCAACGATGACCAAAATCAGTGAAATAAAAGCCATTTTTTACCTTTTCTAGTGCTCTGAATCCAATGGAAAAACCCTGATATGATCCAATACATGGGTATGTGTAGGATCATCATGGAAAAAATAGGCTCTTAAGTGGCAAAAAATTAAGAAAAATCAGAGTTAGGCAACTTGACGTAAAAAATTGAATAAGTTATCTATATTATTTCAAAAATATGTAAGAATAGAATCTGTAGAAAATTGAATGTAGTTTCTAAACTACTAAGTTCATTTAAAAAAAAAAAA
>VDFB02327433.1:0-23968 GCA_007258455.2 Sequoia sempervirens
AGACTGAATCAAAAGAGTCAAAAGATGTATACTTCATCTTCAATTTCGACACCCCCACTAAATTAATTTTTAATTGCAGGACTTTGAAAATCGACAATTCAAGAATATGAGATTGAATCTTTACCTTTATAACCATTAGTCTGTGTTGATTTTGATAAACATAAATCGGTCGGGGGCGCCATCTATTTTCCAGACCAGCTCAGCCAACTGCACGGTATCAAGGCCCTTGGTGCACCCGCTTTGAATTCGAACCTTTCCAAAGAAATGCCTGGGGTTAACATTTTCTTTCATAAGCAAGATCAAGTGCAAAGGTTGAGAATCAATGTTTTTCATTATTGCTGGCATTGACAAGAGGAAGACACCCATTGTTTGCAGGCGTGGCAAATAGTGTGGGAA
The DNA here is from genome assembly GCA_007258455.2 of Sequoia sempervirens. NCBI lineage: Eukaryota > Viridiplantae > Streptophyta > Pinopsida > Cupressales > Cupressaceae > Sequoia > Sequoia sempervirens. The sequence goes on from VDFB02327433.1 coordinate 397, forward strand.
AATTTTGGGTGTGGCATTCGGAATAGAGGATTGCGATGGGAAATTGTTGTAGGTTAAAGGATACAATACATATAAGAATGCAATAATTAGACGTTTCAATTTTGAAAATTTGGAAAACATCTTGAGCGTCTGCTTTGAGGAGCTGTGAGGTGGCTCGTGTGAACTTGATGTTGTGGTCGTGGTGGTAAGGCTTTAGGAATGACCGTTAACCTTTTTTTTTTTTCAGGTAGCCGCTTATGATAATTTGGGGCTTTCAATATTAAACGTTCTTTTAATTTCATTAAAGGTATAGCTTTAAAGAATGAATGAAAGATTTTAATGACATCTACGAGACTAAGAAATTTATGGGACCGAGACAAAACAGGTCTAATTCGTCTTTATGCTATTTTTCAAGTCAGATCTCTTGCCATTAATTTTGACCAGAAGGCTAGCCGTCTGATTAATGTTATCTTCCTCAAATAGCCGGTGCATATTGTCAACTTCCAAACTATTTTCATGTTGAGTGCGGATATCCACGTAAGCAGTGCACTCCATGATGAAGTGTCATTCCGTTTCCACAACCCCCTTATTGCAAAAAATACAAGTTCTTTCTTCCCAGGTTTCCTTGGGTATCTTCCACCTACCGGTCTCACACCTAAGGTGATGTGATCCCGTCCTCAATTGTGCCACTAACATCCTAGTTTTCCCTTTAATAGCTGCACCTAAATAGGTTTTGTCACCATGATTTTTTTCAGGATTAAACTCTTTGATGTAGTATGATTTTTTTCACCCAATCTTTTTTTTTTTTTTTTATAAGACTACAGGAATCGGGTAGCACAACCCCCTATAAATTGTAGTGCGCCTGGTAAACTTTTTAACGTGACCAGCAACACTGGTGCGACACGCCCTCCAGTACCACAGGGGTGGGGGAGACTAGAACTCACCCAATCTAATTTGTCCACATGGCAGTTCTAAATTTTTAAGTCACAAAGCTTTTTATTTCACTATTGGTGCTAGGATAGTCATGTAGATTGATGCCCCACTTGTTCATCCACTTGTGGTTTTGTTTCATCCAAGTTTTCTTTTTGCGATCTAGCATCTCCTTCATAACCGTTTTAGGTCAACGGTGGTTATCCATGTTTTCAACTTTCTTTAAATAGCTTATCAATCAGATTAGTGTTGACGTTTTCAATGGAAAAGTCCCTGTTTCATAGAGAACTTCATTGTATCAAGTTGATAGGGGCTAGGTTTTATTTTCCTTTTTTTTTGTTTATTTTTGTTGTGTCAAATAACCCTTTCAAGTTGCCATGTTTTTAAACTATTTTAATTATTTTATATAAAACATTCTTTTGGTGTATGTTTCTTTTTTATTTTCAATTTTCCTTTTTATCTTCAATTTTAAGATTTGAAGTAAGCTTTACTTAAAATTCTTGTATGAGTTGATTTTTAAAAAAATTTAAATTATTTTTAAGTTGTTTTACAGTAATTTATCCACCATTCATAAGGCAATCAATATGTTATGAGCTAAATAAGTTATATTATGTTTATCCTTCCTCACTAAAGGGTTTGTATTGAAGTGGACCTCATCATTGATCTTTAAGAGTATGGAAATTCAAGTTGAACCCCTTCGCTTTAAATATGGCCTACATCAAGTTCCCTATACTTTCCTTAAGTGTCAATCTCTTGATCATAAAATCTAAGATTGTCCTCTTATACCATAACTCGCTCCTAAACCTATTACTAAGACTCTATTGTCATCTATTGAAGTTGAAAGTTGGAATACAATAGAATGGAATAAACCCTCATCTTTACAACCTAAAAATATGTAGCAAGATAGCTCCTTTCACCAAGAGATAATTTTTTCCTCTATGGGCCTACTGTTAGGTAAACCATTTGAGTTTTGTCAAATCAAGATTGTTGATCTTCCATTAGGATTTCATTTACAAGTGTCTAAACTCTCAAGGCAATCAAATAGACCATTGCTTAATGATGATGGCTCACCAAAGTGAGATGCTAGGGGTAAGCAATGCTTAATCTTGCTTGGTGATTTCTTCTTACCAAACCCATGTCCATCGTTAGGTAATATGTTTTTAATTTTAACAAATGTCAATAACCAATCAAAGCTCCCCATTGAATATTCTTCCACATTGTTAGCATTTTAATTTACACATTTCAGTATGACAAAAACTAGAACAAATTTGCAATGAAATTGCTATTTGAATTAAAAGAGAAAGCTCCTTGTAAAGTAAAAACTTTAACTAATATGTACTTGCAATTATAATTTTTATAATTATTTTTGAGGTAGTTCACATTTATGTTGAACAAAATATAAATGCATATTTTTGGGTATTTCTAAGATAAAAGGCTAGGGCACTCTTCACTTAAGGCAAACATTTTTTATATATTTGATTGAAAAGAAACCCTATTACTTGATGTTCGCCTTGTTCAATAATAGACAATTCAAGAACACAAAGATTGAATATATTTTAAACTTAGCAACACAAATGCTTTGGCAATTTGAAAGAATTGGTACAAAGCCACAATTTCTAACTTCGAATAAATTTGCAATAAAAAGCTTAGAAATTTGTTAGAATCAATTTAATCTACTTCAACACATATGACAAAATCATTCAATATAGTTAAAACCAAGAGGTTTACTAAATTACATTGAATATGTAACAAGTTCTAGATTGATAGTAACACTAAATAGCAATTTCAACAATATACAAGCATAAGAATTACTATTCATCAATTTCTCCAAATACACTTATTTATATTCTTTACAAATAATTATATGAAAATAAATAAATTAAAATAACTACATTTAAACCCTAACTACAATTACTTGTATGATGTGCATCCTTTATTACTAATGATCTTATTCACTAATTTTAAAACTTTTATTTCTCACATGATGAATAGATGATCTAACAAGTGTCACATAGTAGTTTTGTAATTAATTATAATTATAATCCTAAATATAATTCTAATTCTAATTTTAATAAATTTATTATATTTTAATTAGTTATAAAACTATATAATTTTAATTTTAATTTAATTTATATAATTTATAATTCTAATTCTAATACATTATTATATTTTAATTAATTATAGTTTAATTTATATAATTATAAGTGTAATAATAAAGATAAATGTAAACTTTATTTTTTATTATAATTATTTTAAAAATATATAAATAAACTGTAATTAGTTTTAATCATAATTTTAATTCTAATTCTAATTAATATTCATACTAATTAAAATTATTTTTTAAAACATAACTAACAAACAAAAAAGATAAAATCTAAATTCATGTATATTAATTTAATATATTATTTACATAATATATTATCTAATATACTAAATCATTAAGAATTAAAATATATTATTAATATATTATAGTTTATTACATAATATATTTAAATATATATATATATATTAAAAAATATAATATATTCAATGATTAAACATAAAAATATAATTTTTTTAGTATATTAAAATTTATTATATAATATATTTAGAATGTATTAAATTATTAAAAAATCTAATATATCATATTATTGTTTATTATATAATATATTTTACATATATTAAATTATTAAAAAAGTCTAATATACTGAATCATTAAAAATTAAAATGTGTCAATAGTGACATAATGTAATAGTTATTTTGTGGTGTTGTTGTTCTTGTCATCAATAAACCTTGTTCGAGTGATATTATTGAATGTTTATATTGGAGATGATGTCTCCTATTTGTGACCTCACGAATTCATACCTTGGATCAAAAAAATCACTTTATTTATAATGAAAAAAATAGATATTTATTTTTGAAATATAAAGAAATCTCATAAAACCTAAAAAATCTACCATATCATAACACCTAAAAATTTAGACCAATAATATTCATGATAAACAATTTTGTAACATTTTAAAGTTATAAATTTTGCATCTCTACTTTGGAAAATATAAAAATTTCCAAAATACAAAAAAAAGATTTCTTATTTTTTGTTATAGAAGTTATTAATAGCTAATTAAGCAAAATTGATTGCAATTGTATTGTCTAATGGTAAAAGTAACAGCTCTTTAAACATCGAATGCTAAAAATAACACAAAATCCTTCCCTTAAAAATAAGGATGGCTAAAAATAACACACTATAAATAATTCTAACTAAAAATAATAAATTCTTAAATGTACAATAGTACAAGCTTTAACCTATATTTGACCTTGTGCACTGTAAAAGTCTTCTATTCCATTCTATTCTAGTTATTTTTGACATATGGAAAGAACTTCTACATCCCCTCCTTGATCAAAGTATTTAAATGAAAAACTAGCAATTGGGAAGCTCCCTAAACGGGTTTAGTGACCTTGGAGTAATTCATGATTTCAAAATACTTCTCCATCTCTGCGAGCCATGCCTCAGCCACATCCCCACTAGTACTCCCTTCAAATTTCAAAGGAGTGATCTTTCTCATGTCTTGAGATAGCTCACTAGCAAGTCGTTTCCATGTACTTCCTTTTAACGTAGATTGAGTACGTTCAAGGGAATTTTACCCTTCTTCATCATTATTAGGAACTTCTTGTTCTTCCCTTTCTTTTCCCCTAACCTCTTGTTTGAGGTTTCCAATTCTTGCTCTTGTTTCATCCATCATGACTAAAAGACGATCCAACTTAACCCATGAATTTTCAGCCTCTTGACCAACTTCTTGACTTTCCCCAACATTAGTTCTAGCTCTAACCATTTATTTCATTTTCAATTAGATTCTAAGAATGTTTACATATCACTTAAAACATTTCCAAAGAACAAGCATTCGAATAAGAAATTTCATAAAGAACTCATACACAAGTTTTTGTCCAAACATGATTTCCATTTATTCCAATAGGATTTCAATATCCTAGGTTCATATAAAGACAACCTTTAGAATCTTGGTGTAACAGAAGAGAATGAACAACTTTTACCATAATGAGACTAAAAATAACCTACAAGACTACCAGTTGCACAATATTGAATGAGCAACGAAATAACCGATAGGCATAGACCAATTTTGTTTTGTCGTAAAGTTCTCCCCGCCAACGTTAGCGTCAACGTCAAACTGGAGGAGATCCAATGGGGTTCCCCCACATATAATATCTTATTGACTAGTAATCAATGTCATCATTTTTATTTTCTACATACCATTTTTTTTTTTGTTAAACATTTCAACTCCTCAACAATCCTTCAATAAACTTGATGGAGCTTGTGAAATTCTTCATAATTTCAACTCAATTTTCATGAGTCAGCTTCCCATTCTAAACCCTTGTCCCCAAGTGAGTAGGGTTTTTAAATCAGAAAATGTGCTAACATTATGTTTTCACGTTGACTTGTCTAGTCAATCATCGGTGTCTTAAGTGATTTTTTGAGCCACACGTTATGTTTGTTCACCGCCCAGTTTATTTGAGCAACGAGTCATCTTTTCTCAATGTGTCAGGGTTTTCCTAAAGCCGAGTTACGAAAATGTTAAGTCTGTGACTTAAGGATTAAGTCATTTACCCTACGATCGCGTCACCATCGGGTGACCTAAGTCTTGTCCATTTAATGCTAACATCATGTGTTGTGCAGCTTGCAAGATTTGGCGATCAAGGATGAAGTCTGATCCATACCCCACTAGTTCGTAGGAGTAAAGTGCATGCCAAATAAAGCAGCGAGGTTAGCGAGAAGCTAACATGTGTCTTAGGTACGATGTGGGACCCACTTTCCACTACCAATCCCATCCCCCGACATATTCAACGAGCAGTTGAGATCAACCGGGCGGAACAATCTTCACCGTTCCCTGTTGGCTCGCTGAATGAAGATAAACAGAGATTAAACCTAGCGAGATCTCGACACCTGTCCCTCACTCACTCAGACAGTGGAGCCCATAGGGGATGACGGTGTAATCTAACACGTGGAAAGAAGTGATTGGCTGAAAGCATATTAGTGAGGCACCGATGGAATTCAAAGGAGGTCAAACATGAGCTAGCCATTCAATCATCCATCAAGGAAGAAGATCAACGAATCTCATTCAAAATGGCAGATGACACCTGATGGTCGATTCTACTCTGCACAACAAGCTCACATTAATGGCTTGCACTCTACAAAGTGATTGAGTTGATCTCAACTCATGCTAAGAGGCAAATGCAGACAATCATGAAGAATAATTAACTGATTTCCATGCAAATGGGAATTAAACAGCGTCGATACATCTACCAACGGGATGCCAGAATTGCGCATGTGTGATAAACAATGCTATGGCTTTACTCGATAAATACAGTTGAGGTGGTTGTTATTTGCACCATTATCATGAGGGAATTAAGAACTCTCTAGTGTGAGAAATTAGCAGGAAAGAATGATGAGCCAACCAGCGAGAAGGTTAGTTCATCTGAGTTCACAAAGCTCTGGTCCTGGTGCGCATGAAGCCAATCCCAATATAGAGGCAGCTACTACTTCTAAGTCCAAGCTGGCGTCGAAAAAATGTAGTCGCCAACTACAATTCGAGGGTGGGGGTGCTAAGGTAGAAGGCAATAGAGGAAAACACCCAATGTAGTCTATGACTGAGTCCAGGTGAAAATTAAGGTATGGGCGTGGCTCTTACAGGAGTCAACATTCTCCCATAAACCTTACAAGTAGCTCTTCTAGTAGCCATGATTCAAAGGTTGATTCAACCTATGCTCAGTACCTGGAAATGTTGAACGAGGGCTTGATCTCAAATGAGGGGGTGATTGTCGTGTTGTCGTTGGCTATGAAGACCCCAAGTGGGCATACTAGAAGCATAACTGAAAAGGAAAAGGAGGAAGGAGAAACTAAGGTTTATTCCCTTCCTCTTGCTATGACTAAGAGTGGTCGGGTTTACCGTGGTCATGACTTGGGACGTAGAGATGTGATGGGTAAATGAATTGGTCATCTTCTTTTTGCTCATATTTTGTGAATTTTGTTATGATGACTCTCTGGTTTGCCTTCGTGGCAAAATTCTAATGATTCAACATGGTTTGTGTGCTTGTGTGGCATCTTGGTTGTTTGGTTCATGAAGCTCAGATGGTGACAAGGAAGGTTTTGGTGATACTTTGTATTTTATTTCTTGACGGCGGTTATATTTTAGGATCTTTCTCATTATACTGATTTTTGCAGTTTCAGCATGTGGGTTTTGAAATTCAAATCAAATGTAGCTGAAATTTTGATGAAATGATAATTCTACATTGTAACTGCATTCGGGTTTGAGGCTTGTTGCTCCCTGGTATAAAGGGAATCCAAGACTCGAATGCAAGGAGAGGATGAGAAGAGGATCAGAAAAAGGAAGAAAAGAGAAAAGAACATAAAGATAGATAATATAGATGTATCAGGCTAGGTTTAGGCCAGTCATAATGTGAATATAGTGAAGGGAATAGAGAAGCATGCCTGTGTTGGGCTGTTTTGAATGAATATACACATATTGTCTTAAATTGTTGTAATGACTTGATCTATGAAGATAAATGAAAATTTACCTATGATGCATTTTCTCTCCTTATGTGGGTTTTGAGTAAATTTTGGTTGGAATTATCAATAACATTTTCATTCTTCTTTTGAGTTTCAATTCAAATGTATATCTATGTTTGCGCCTTGATTCAAGTAATCAATTAAATGCTTAAATAGGAGGTATGGATTTACAATTATCTGCTTAGGATGTGATAAGAAGTTGTGCATCATAGGCCTTGAATCTCATAATACAAAGTCGTTATGAAGATATTCTTTCCATAAGAATTTGAGATCACTTATGAATTACTGGTAATATGCATATGACCCCTAGCCCAATTCAATAAGACACTAGTCCATTTCCTTTAAGAGATTTGCCTAATGGGTTAATCAAATTATTCTATGGTGGCCAACCTAGAAGTAGGATTTAAATTCATTTTAAAATTTCCAAAAATCAGTATACAAATCTTATAATCATTTGTCATACATGAGGGCATTTACTGAAATGGTAGCAAGTAACTTAGAAACTAGCCAATTTCATGGGATGCTTTGCATATTTGCCTTCTCAGTTAAAATGATCTATGAAAAAGATGTGTATTACCAAATGCATTTTACGTGAACACCAATAGGAATACCCTCCTTGGCCCCATAGAGCCTACAATGTAGAAGATCTAAGTCTACCACTAGATCTTGTTCGTTGGCCAGTCATTTTCAGAAGTTTTGAGTATAGGAAATGGCAATTTCTTAGAGATTCCTTTTAAGTGCATTGAAGAAAGCACCAACAAAACTCTTTCTCTTTGCCTAGCAAAATAATGCAGCAACGCGGAATAATCCAATCACCAAGTAAAATTTGAGAAAGAATTCCTCCTCAAATCTTTAGAACAAGAATTACCCCTCTTAGGTTAACGAGAAGCAAAATATCCGCACTGAAAACAGGCTATGACATTGAAAGAGATGTTCGCATAATCCAGCAATTGTTTCCAAATTCTACCATCCTTCAAAGAGACGGCTTAAGTTAGCCCTTTCTCCAGATACATCTCCACACAAATTTGAGCAAAGGTGGTGCGAGAATACGAAAATTTTCCGCGGATGCCAACTCACACCAAAAATGCAGAGTCAAATATGGCAGAAGGTTTGAAAGTGGGGTACAAGGGTTTCAAACACAAAAAAGAACTCATCCCAAATCCACGGCCTGGGGTTAAAGATCGATCACTTTTTTCTCCAATTCACATAGAATAATAAAAAATCGCTGTGCGCAAGTGTGTCAACTCTCCCCTTGACCAATGATTTATACGACTCTGAGCACCACACCTGCATACTATTCAGATTTAGCTGGATGAATTTAAGCTTTCTAATCAGGGCATTGCATTTGAGAGTGGATTCCTACCTTCTCACTACATCGTCTGAATCAAAATTCGCTTCCGGTTCCGGTAAGATATCGGATTTTTTTCCCAAAATAGTCGTCCTTTATCTGACAATTCTCCAACCTGTTGAGGAGAGATTTGTCTGAACCCTAGCTTTGAAAGCCGCCGCATCCATCTCGCTATTCACAGCCTTGCCACAGATTTTCCAGCAATAGAAACGGCGCTCTAGCTCTGGTCAGCAGAAACAATGACCATACTCTGATCAGCAGAAACAATGCCCTTACTCTGATCAGCAAACGCGACACATTTGAACTTAAGGGATTCCTATGCGAGCTAGCGCCATAAAGGTCTGATGAGGAGAGAGATGTAGCCGCAGTAGAGGAAGGACAAGGGCTCGAACGCATACGAGAAGCGTTCGTATCCACACAAAAATGTCAGCCGCACCTAAACTAATTGAATCGTTTTCATACAGAAGCCCGAGTGGAGCGAGGAAGAGATAAGCACAATCGCGCTGCGCAGAAGACGTGTCGAAAATTTTAAAAAAGGTTGATTTGTCAATGAGTTCAGCAAGGCAATATTAACAAAATTCGTAATATGTATTACTGAACTTCAATTACAATATTCTTATTGGGATCCATTACTAGATAGATATACTGGAATTTCTTAAGAGGCATATAAAAATTAATTTCAATCATTTTAGAATAGATTTTAAATTAAAGATAATTTAAATCTAATGAAACATAATTTCATAAAGGAAATGTTAAAAATCATTCATAATACATATTTTCTTCAATGTAATTAAAATAATCTAAATGAAAATTAAAAAATATTATTTTTTTTAAAAAAATAAATATTTTTTAAATTATTTATTATTATTGATTAAAAAATTTATAGAGTTATGATAAATTGGATAGAGATGGTGTCACAAATTATATGTTGCACATCTACTCTTATCTATATATCTTTTTACAACATCTAGATATCTTCATGTAGCATCTTTCTAGTTATCTTTTTGCAACATCTAGCTATCTTCATGTAACATCTTTCTAGCACTCCTCTTTGGTGCACATCCTGCACCATTTAGTTGTCTTCTTGCCACATCCATGCTACCACTAACTACCCACTGCACATCTAGCACTATCTAATCATTTTCTTACCCTTCCTTTCGGTACGCCCTTGTCTACAAATCACTTGTGAAACAACACCCTAAGATATTTATTTCGAACACCATTTAGTTTTGAGGTTTCCTTAGAGAGATGTAGACAATAATCTCTCTCATAAGAACCAAAAGTGACCCAACCATGTGACTAGACCACACTTAAATCTTCAAATTATTTAATTATTTCTATATACTTTGTAGAATTTTAAAAAAATTTAAAATAATTTTATTAATTATACTATATCTATGTTACTGACTTATCTCTATAACCTTGTCGGTTCGGGTACAATCAATTTCAAGTCTGAATACTAGCACGGTGTGAGCGAGGGTGCAACTAGGGTTCAAGATTTGGCTTGTGAGTTTATCTCAAACAGATTCAAGAGAACTTGCCAAGAATTGACATTTTTCAAAATACCTTGGTTCATGTCGTGGGCTCAATTGTCACGAGTGGGAAGGTGGTCGAAGTAGGATATCAAATAGACTCCCACGCTACTTCTTCTACCCTTGTTCGATCTAATGTTATTTTCGTGAGGATTATATTCATCATTGTAGGAATTTTATATCCAAGGTCAATACAATTCCCTTTCAAGCAATTGTAGCGTCATTGCTTGTGGTTGGTTGATAGATTGTAACCAATCAACAAAACCAACTTCATTTTCCAAGAGGATATTTAGGGGCTTGACCACCAACACTCGACTTAAAGTCCAAGCTTCCAATTAAGGGCAATCCATTAGGGGGTTCAATATAAAATTACAATAACATAAAATATATAAATATAATAAATATTTATAATAATGTGAATATAATTATAATTTTATATTAATATTCAATTATATTATTATATTTTTTATTTTGTATTTATATTTATATAAACGGAAATCATATACATTTTTTTGTTTTACTATATTTAGTTAATATTTATTAGAAAGTATTTTATATGTATTTTTTATATGTTTTTATATGGACAAACCCAAAACGAACCTAACCTCCAAATTTTTAAAAGAAGCAATATTGATAATTTAACATTATATCACTATTAATCTAAATGTCCAAATTATATGATTGACTAGTTTAAAAAAACTTTTTTAAAAGAACTTAATTTTTTTTAAATATTTAACTTTAAAATAATTTAATCGAAAATTATATATATACCAACAATAGCATGAGCCATGTGATGATAATGTAGGCTTTAAAAGAAGACTTAGAGAGATCAAATTTCACTCCCATATACAAGCATGAGCAATAAACTTACATGCTAGTTAGAACTGGGAACATTTACAACTACAAGAATTGTAAGCTTGATTAATATAAGCTTGGAATATAGTTGAATCCATTAGAGTAGATCGCTTCCCACTAAATATAAGATGACATGGGCCAATCTCCTTAATGGAACTTCTCCTACCATATCCCCTTCTCATTTCATCTGATAGAATTTCTGCTCATTGATGGGATGGATGGTTGAGGAAGCCTTTGGAGGAATATGCAAAGAAAAAAGAGGAAAAGGTGCAGCATGATTACTGTATTTGAGAAAGTAGTCCAACTCCTTGATCGAGTCTCTGTTTCATTCCTCTTTACCTGTATGCACGATGTAACCACTTAAAAGTTAAAAGTAGTTATGTGGAGAGGAGCGGGTTATTTAAGTAGAGCCACAGGAGCAGGTTTTTTTTGGTTGGTACAGGCTTGGAGGAGCTTACACAAAAATGTTAAAGGCTAAAGCTGTCAAGAAACAGCCCCTTCCAACGGGCTTTGCATTGCTGGCTGTTAAAATGTGAAACACGAGCCAAATCCACGACTGCTGTGCCAAGTTTTACTGGCATTATGCTTACAAGAATTAGTGTTCGGGTGATTAAGTGCTCTTCATTCGGCCTTGGAACAATGACTTCATAATCTAATGACTAGAACATTTCACGCTGCAAGGCACTTAATAAATCTTGTAATGCTCCGTATGTACTAGTGGTTGTTGATCAAGTAGTTGGTTATATTCTTTTTATAGTTAGTTTTAGGGCTGTATAGGTGTGTTCCTTGATAAGTATGTTAGTGTGTTCAGTCTTTCATTGATTTCAATGATTCTATTTTTAAACTCTCTTCCTTCAATTTATGAGGGGACATAATTTTAATCCTTACAATGGGTATATAACTGACTATCCATACACATTCAGATGATCCTTACAATGGGTATATAACTGACTACCCACACACATATTCAGATGAACTCTATGAACATAAGCATTCTGATTTTCAGTTTCTACTTTCTGACCCTGGAAAGCTTGAAAAAAGGAACGAGAGGAGTATGCCACCATAGGGCTATACCACTGTGGTGAATAGTCTGTATATATAAACATCAAGCACCTCCTCATGGACTACATGAACAAGAAGGATTCTAATTTTCATTTTATAGAGAAATTTTTTAAACAAGTACTGAAGATGGGAGAATTGATTTGGAACAAAGACCAACTATAAAGATAAGCCACTGTAGTGAATAGCATCGTGCAGATAACAGTCCCAAGCTATGACCTTCAAAGTCTGCTTCACATTGAAAAACTCCTTCACAAAATTTTGTTCATTTGCACTTTATGGGGTATTAATATTATTGTGTATCGGTATACTCTAAGTAATATTTAACTACTCTGAGAATTTATTAGCTGACTATTCCTTCTAATTATCTACTCTTTGCTTGATCTTCCTTATGCAAACCAACAGAACATCCACGTGAGAGTTATCTCCATAGATTGCACAAAGACTAAGCATGGAAAGATAGAATACTACTTCTATGAAATTGAATATCCAATGTTTGTTCTTTTTGTATTTCTTCTGGTAGTCTGAGCAATCTTCTTCTTCTTGGGTAACATTTCTACGATATCTATGTTCTAACATTAGGTACAGACAACCAGCTCCTAAAGCTTAAAACCGGGCTGGAAATTTAATATTATCATGTAAACCTGTTAGTCAAACAATCTGTACATTTTGAAATAATCAAGAATGAGAGAAATAAGCATTACCCAAATAAGAATATTTTTGAGATAATCGAGAATAAATAAGCATTACCCAAATGAGAAATTTTTTGAGATAATCGACTATGAGATAAATAAGCAATACCCAAATGAAATCAAGAATGAGAGAAATACGCATTACCCAAATAAGAATATTTTTGAGATAATCGAGAATAAATAAGCATTACCCAAATGAGAAATTTTTTGAGATAATCGACTATGAGATAAATAAGCATTACCCAAATGAAATAAATTTGAGATAATCGTTATTTTAAACTAACCCATTCCCAAAATCATTTAGATACAGTGTTGAACATAAGAACATCCTTATATACACATTTATACATATCTGACCTTCTGAGCGTAGAGATTTTCATTCATGATGTCTTGGACAGTCCATTTAAGCACCAATTCCTCGAACATTTCTTTTGCATGGTTGTGCTGCGAACCTCCACTCCCACTGCACTCCCCCGTCAATTTCATGGCTGCTCTGAAATTGCAAATTCAGTCTCAGAACTTACGCACATGCAATTCAAGCCCACCAAATATAGTTGCAAGCTGCCTGTTCGAAATTAGTAAGAAACTATCTCTGGTCAAGGAACTAAGCTAAGAAAACTTTGTCCTTGCATACAGAAAGCACGGCGCATATTTGATTTGATTGATTTGGATGGGCAATCAGATTTTGCATGGTATACGTCATATAGTTCCAGTGAAAGATCTCCGCGAGAGACATTCCATACGTGCTATATTTTCTCCCGCGTTATTATTCATTGCAGCCTTGAAGATATAAACTTCTTCACATACCCGAGAATTGAATTTGTCACGTACGAAAGCCAGAGAATTTACTGAATATTATGGGTTCCGACTGTACATGATCTTTGTGGCAGAGACGAGTTATTTGTACTTCAATTCAAAGATTAAAATCGGTGAGATATTAAATTTAGGTAATAAAGGGCCTTTAAGATTCGAAGACAAAAGAAAATAGTGTTCATATGTAATTTTAGTATTTAATAGAACGAGGTGGACACGATTTAATTTGATATATATATTTTTCTAAGGACTCGTTGGGATTGAGTGACAATTCTTGGTTAGTCGATAACTCCCTCCTACCTGAATTATGACTGAACTACTCACTTTCATTAGCAAGTCTACCAACGTACCTCAACCAGTCACCATTTCTTTCTTTTCCAACATCTTCAAATTTGAGAAATACTTTTCAAAAGTAATGTTTTATTTCCAACATCTTCTTCAAATTTGAAGAATACTTTCAAAATTAATGTTTTAGATGTCTAATTTTTTATTTAGAGGAAATAGTTTGTTGATGTTTTCTTATTCTATTTACGATTTTAAAGTCTCTAAGCAAGTATCTTTAAAAGTTTTGGTGTGCTTTAAATTTTTAAATCTTTTTTATTCATAATTGAAGTTTTTAAAAATAAATTATTCAACTTCTAAACGGTGTTATTTTCTATTAATTCAAAAATTGTTTGACTTGACTCTAAAAATAGTCACCCCACCTTAGATCTTAAGGAATCTACTAAGAATTAGGTGGGTAATTTGCACTTTACATAGAAGTGGATCTATATAAACCTACCTAAGACTTATTTTAGGTGTCAAGCACTTGACCACATAAGGGATTGTTGGCTTATGCTCAAACTACTTGCTAAACCACAAATTAAGTCTTAAACCCCTCTAGTCCAAGAGTAGTACTAAGTTGCTAATGATCATTGATAAAAAGCTAGTTTTGGTTAAATAGATCAAACCTAATGAACCCTCACCTAAAAATTGATTTGTTCAGTACCCAATGACATTACCTAACTAAAAAGATGTTGTTGACTATGATCCTAACTACTAATGCATGTTCACAACTAGTTGTTATTCTAAGTCACATGTGGTTCTTATTACATCTCTTACTATTATTCAATCCTCCATGCAATCTTGTCAACATATATAGTAATGAGGATTCGCCAAGGGAAGAATTTAGCAATGTAAATGTCACTTTATTTCACTTAGAGATTGTATCCTTACAAACCAACATTCCTTGTTAGGTAACCAGTTTTTCATATAACTAGATAATGATGATGACCAGACTTGGAACTCTATGGAGGACCCCGTCACATGAATGTTATTTCATGGAATATTCATAGCCTTATAAAATCTTTATTCAAGTTTTCAATTTGGGTTACTTGGTGATAAAAAAATTAAAATTTGTTAGATAATTACTTTGAACAAGCTACCTCAAGGTCAATTTGGCCTCATGCCTTTTAGCTTGTCACCTCAAATAAAGATGGATGCCATAGTGCATGTATGCTAATTTCTCTAATTTAAGTTCTAGTGTTATTAATTTGGAGAAGAGCTCAACCATCATGTCATGTGGGTTATGCTTGACATTGATGGCCATCTAATAATCATTATCAATATCTATCCTCCTAATGATGGTCTAGAAAGAGTAGCATTATGGTCCCAAGGTTGGTTGACAAATTGCCCCTTTCATATTGGATTGATTACATTGAATTTTATATGGTGGAATCTCCTTCAAATAAATCTATTAAATACAACCAATTCATTAGTATGTGGGAGACCAAGAAGCTTGGTTAAATATTTCTAAAATTGTTGGGCACTATTAGAGCTATATTTCTAGAGATAGCTTGCCACATTAGATATGTGGTTGATCTACTTTGTAACCTAGAGAGGAAACATCCTTAAGCATCTTAATTATGTACGATCCTTGAGCAATATTGGTCCCACCTCTTCAACCATTATGGAAAATCAATGAGAGTTTACCTTGAAACCATTCTATCTATTATTCTTAAACACATACTATATAAATTTTAATGCTAATTTGTTGCTAATTGGTGAGCTTTTTTCTTTTGGGGGTCTCAAAACTAGTAAATTAAACACTTTTGGTAGCACATTCTTTCACCCAAATTTGAATTATTTTTGTGCATAGTATCAATCGCATGAAATTGATTGTTCAATATATTAGAATAGGATTGGATTACTATGCTATTTAATGTAGTTTTATTGTCATCATTAGGATATCATAGAGGTAACTTTTAATTTAGGTCAGATTACTTGTTATTTAAAATTTTATTCTTAAAAATTATAGTCCAATCACCTAGCTATATGCATTAACTAAGAGCAAAGAGTAGTGTAATTGATGATAAAACTATAGGCAATTAGTGAAAAATGTGGTGGCATCACCAATAAAATTATAGCCAAATGAGGAAAAAGGGTGTTGAGATGGCCAATGAAACTATAGAAAATTTAGAGAAACATGTGTAATTGACATGAAATTATTGGTTCTTTAAGGAAAATGTGTGTTATTACCATGCAATTATAAGAATTTCTAGAAAATGTTTACTATCACCATTAAATTATAGACACTTTAGAGAAATTATTTGGAATCATCATGTATAATTATAAGTAATTTAGGGTTAATGTGTAATTTTTCATGCAAAACTTGTTATTATTTTGTGGGATAAACCTTAGACAACCAAAAAAAATAGTGTGTTTATGGATTTTTATTTACGAAAAAAATCGGCATTCACTTGTTAGGCATTCAATTCATGTATTTCATATATTATGAATTAGTAATGTTGGGTCCTCTAGGTTGGCATTTGATCAATTCTTTGTGCTATCAATTTTTTTATATTAAAAGTGGGAAACTAAGATCCCAACCCTTATAGAAATAGTTTTAAAAACATAGAAAAACAAGCCCTCATAAGCCACTAACAACATTCAAATAGTACAAAGATAGTTGAACAAAAATAATCACAAAAGGCCAAACCTAAGAGATAATTATGAGAAATTTTCCCCCATTCCTCAAAAATAGATTTGATCATCTCAATGTAGTGCTCCACATTGGTAGTCTCCAACTCTAGACATTTTTGCATATTATCCTACAAAAATGAAAGGAAACTAGCTCAAGTTTTCATATTATTCTTAGTGGTTTTTGTTATATCAACCATGGGTAAGTGCACAAAAAGATGGGGGGGCCAAAAAGGGGTCTTCAGTGGCCACTTTTTTTTCTTTTTTTCTTTTTCTTTTTTTCTGAAATCAAGAAATACTGACCTTGGATGAGAAATTTAGGATAGTTATGCTCAAAATTTTAAGATGCAACAAAAAAAATGTAGCAAATGCTCTGAGTCTTCTTTCTAAACTACTATTTTTTTTTTTAAATGGTATAGATTAAGGGGTTCAAAAAAGGAATCCAAAAAAATTGGTGTTGTTTATGTCAAAAAAACATAACATAGCATCTTTGGTGGCTGCCTCAAAAGGTTAACCTTTATTTGGTATTTTTAAAATCGCTTCGATGAGAAATTAGCTAACATCATGTAGTTTATGCCCAATTTTTTTGATGATTTTTTAATGAATATTTGATTTTTTACTAATTTTCAAAGTGAACACATCTTGAAAAATAGAATTTTGGCTGTGCTACCCCTACAAATTTTGAAAACTAATTGAAAGTCAATTTTTTTTAATGTGTAGAATGGAGTTTAGTTTATAAAAATGTAATTTATTTGAAATTTCAATGAACGATTAAAAAATAAAGTAAAAAATACCAAACACTAGTTTTTGCCAAAAAACCAAACACACAAACAAAAGAAATTAAAGATTAAAGGCTTAAAATTGTCAAAATGTGAAAAAAATTACATTGTTAAATAGCTAAGAGAACCTAACATTACCTAGGTGTTTGATTTTTTCAACCTTGAAACACATGCCAACCTGGCGGTTAGCATGAACAAAATTATGTGACATTTCTTAGAATATGCAAAAACATGTCTTTGGATGTTGGGAAGGAAATCCAAGCCTCTGGGTTGGAAATCCAAAACAAATTCCAAGCCTAAGGCTTGGGGATTCCCAAAGAAAGCAATAACGCGAGCGTGTCATAATGTGTTCACGTTATTTCATAGTTTTGACATACTTTTTGCGTTTGTGTTTGAGTTCCCTAAGCAAGACATAATGTGAGCATGTTATAACACGATTGTGTTATGTCTTGCTTTGTGTTAAATGCTAGTTTGTTAAATGTATGTATATATATTTGTATGTATGTATGCTTGTATGGCATGTATGTATGTATGTATGTATGTATGTATGTATGCATAGGTGAAAGCACGAAGTTGAGTCCACTGAAGGTGGGAAATTTTGCCTTAGAAAAAATCTAGAAATCATGAAAAACAAACCACGATCCTGTTTTTTAGCAATCAATATTTCATTTTGCTTCAGGTTCCCAAGTCTAAAACTAAAATGAGATCCCATTTTTTTTAAATCAAGATCCTTTTTTGCAAAACAGGATCCCATTTTTTTTAAATCAGGATCTCATTTTGCAAAACGGGATCCCGATTTTTAAACAATGAGATTCCATTTTGAAAACTTTCAATTTTTTGGAAAATTTTCTAAACGGGGTCTTGTTTTGAAAACTTTCCATTTTTGGAAACTTTTCAAAGCTAGATCCCATTTTGAAAAATTCCCATTTTTGGAAACTTTTCAAAGTAGATCCCATTTTGAAAAATTCCCATTTTTGAAAACTTTCCATTTTTTGAGATTTTTCCAAACGGGATCACGTTTCATAAAAGCATAAAAAAATATTTCTTTATGAAATGGGATCTCTTTTTTAAAATATGAATTTTTGGTTGGGTTTGTGCTTTGTTTTTTGGTTTGAGAAAAGGCTTGGGGACCTGAACCTAAGCTTTGGACTTGGTTTGACCTACAAATTAAAACCCATTATAGATGAGACAATTTAGATTCCAAATATGCAAAAAAAAATTACAATTGGATTATTTTTTCTATTTTTCAATTATTTTTTATGAAACTGGTCCATAAACTTGAAATATTAGGGTTTTCTAGTATTTTAATAACTTTTTATTAAAACATTTTTTTGAAAAATGAATTGTACGAAAGCGTATTTCAAAAAATTCTTTTCAATTTGAGAAAAATTGAAAAAATGATACGTTTATGTCATCTTATGAGTAACGTACATGACCATTTTTCAAAACAAATATGGCCAATAAAAAATTAACAAAAAATATTCAATAAAAAAATACAAAAAAATATTGAAAGTGTGCTTCAATGTGTTACAAATCTTTTCCCAAAAGGATTAAGAAAAATACAATTATTTATTTCAAAATATGGATGACGTACACGTGCATGGTATGGTAAAAAAAGTGATTTTTAAATAGTAGTTTTTAGAAAATCCTATTGAAAATCAATTTGTATCATTTGGGTATTAAAATAAATTACATATTTGGAAACTAGACTTTGAGTAATACATTTTATGATCAATGACTTTTTTAAAAATTTCATCTCTAAATGCTTCAAATTTGAAGGTCAAATGTGATAAATTCTAAAAATTAGGGAAAACACTTCCACTTTTTGGCCAAAAAGTGGACTCAACTTCTTGCACACACCTACATGCTTGTATTTATGTATGTACGCCAATATGTATGTATGCATGCATGTATGTATGTATGTATGTATGTATGTATGTAAGATTGTATGTACTTATGTATGTATGTATGCTTGTATGTATGTAAGTATGTAAGCATGTATGTATGTATGTCTTCTTATATGTATGTATATATGTATTTAGAGTAATAGATAATTTTAAGTGAGAGAGATTTGTCTAGGTAAGGTGTGAGGGAGAGAGGGAGGGAGAGACCTAAGAGAGAGAGAGAGTGTGTGAGAGAGAGAGACCTGAGAGAGAGGGAGAGGGGGTGGGAAGGGGAGAGACCTAAGAGAGGAGAGAGAGGGAGGAGTGGGAGAGGGGGTTGGAGTGAGAGGGACTTATCTAGGTAGGAAGTGGGAGGGATAGAGGGAGGGAGAGAGAGAGAGAGTGTGTGTTCTCTAGTTAGAGGGTGGGAGGGAGAGACTTGTGAGAGAGGGAGAGAGGGGGTGCAAGGGAGAGACCTGAGAGAGAGAGGGGGGTGGGAGGTTGAGACTTGAGAAAGGGAGAGGGGATGGGAGAGAGACCTGAGAGAGAGGGAGAGATTTATCTAGGTAGGGTGCCAAAGGGAGAGACCTGAGAGAGAGGTGGGTGGGAGAGAGAGACCTAAGAGAGAGGGGGTGGGAGAGAGAGACCTGAGAGAGAGGGAGAGAGAGAGAGAGAGAGAGGAGAGAGAGAGAGAGGGAGGGAGGGAGGAGAGGGAGTGGGAGGGAGTGGGGAGAGAGAGGGAGTGGGAGTGGAGTGAGTGAGAGAAGAGAGACACAGGGAGAGGGAGGAGAGGGTTGGGAGGGTGGGAGAGAGAGGGAGTGGGGAGAGAGGGAGTGGGAGAGAGATAGAGGGAGTGAGTGAGTGAGAGAGAGAGAGAGGGAGCACAGGGAGAGAGAGAGGGGGTTGGGAGGGAGAGACTTGAGAGAGAGGGAGAGAGGGAGGAAGTGGGAGAGAGGGGTTAAGATGAGAGGACTTATCTAGGTAGGGTAGGGTGGGAGGGATAGAGAGAGAGATTTCTCTAGTTAGGGTGGGAGGGAGAGACTTGAGGGAGGGAGAAGGGTTAGGAGAGAGAGACCTAAGAGAGAGAGAGATTTATCTAGTTAGGGTAGGAGGGAGAGACCTGACAAAGGGAGAGGGGTGGGAGGGATAGACCTCATAGAGAGAGAGAGAGAGGATAGGAGGAAGAGACTTGATAGAGGGAGAGGGGGTGGGAGAGAGATACTTGAGAGAGAAAGGAGGGGTGGGAGGGAGAGACCTAAGAGAGAGGGAGAGAGTGAGAGGGGCTTATCAAGGTAGAGTGGGAGGGATAGAGGGTGGGAGAGACATGAGAGAGAGAGAGAGCGGTAGAGATACAGATAAGGGAGATAGAGAGTAGAGAGGGAGAGAGAGAGAGAGATGGATAGGTAGATCTATGTAGTTCTTGAGTGCAAGAGACAGGGTCAGATAAAGGTATGAAGATAATGAGAGAGAGGTTTAAAGTGTAAGGGATGAACAATGAGTGAGATATAGATAGAGAGAAATAATACAACTTATTGATTACTTAAGTTTGACCTCCTAATTACTAGAATTTGACATGTTGATTACTGAAATTGACTAAGTCTAATTTTTTTAAGATCTTCCAAAAACTAGAATTTGAATTATAACTCCTAGAGATCCAAAACCACTCTCAAACATCCTGAAACTTTATACATGAAATATAACTTAAAGTATATGAAAGTAAATGTCCATATGTAAATGTTAACTTTTAATGTTTATTTCATGTATATAGCTTCCCTAATAAAAACAAGAAAGAGAATATTTTTTTCAATGTAGACCAAAATGCGAGCACATTATACTACGCTCGCATTTTGTCAATGCATTCACAAAACATGAGCACGTTATAATGCTTGCATTTTGGCAATGCTTTTTTGAATTAAAAAAATGTGTATTTTTTGAAATTCAAACCATAACAGGAGTATGTTATAACATGCTCATGTTTTAGGCTTGGTAATGACCAATCCTAGGCTCAATCACTACCAACCCATAATGCAAGGATGTTTTACTATAACACACTCGCATTTTCACTATTTTAGGTTGAAAAAGTAAATTTGCCACTTTTTGGCCCCCCATCTTTTTTCTTCATATTCATCATCTTAGCTCTAATAGCCTCTATTTGAGTAGCAATCTATGAGAAAAAGGTCACATTTAGCCTAAAGATATTTATTAACACCAACCCTCAACCTGAGTTAGTAGACTCATCATCCAAGTCCAACAGATTCATTTTTTTAAAGAGAATATTGCCCTCATCTCCTTATAGTCACTTGGTTGGGCCCCACCTGAATGGGTATTTTGTGTGTGTTAAATGTGCAAAGTTAGTATCAACACAAACCTTAATGAAACGATTTATATTCAAAGATTCAAAGAAAAGTAAACTATTCTAAATTGCATCTTAACGAATCTTTCAAGAACGTCTCATTGTCCTCTATTCCTAAGGATTTATTAAACCGTTTCACCCTCAGATTTCTATGAGCACAAAGGTTGTTAAAATGACTACTTAGGAAACGAGATAACATTTAGCATGCAAGCTAATCTAATGCCTACATGAAACTATATGCAAACAATGATGATGAAGGCTATGATGAGTGAAGGACGATATTGATGATAAATACACAAATAGTGGTGGATGCTATGGTAGTGATCTATATGATTCTATACATGATGCTCCATATGCTCAAATGAAAACTTAAAATGAACTAATCTAAAATGAAACTATGATGCAAGATGGATGATAAAATGCAACTATGAAGCAATATGTTAATCTAAGATGTAAAAGCAAAGCAACACATGATATAAAAACTAGCTATAAGACTCCCAAAATTCTCCAAGCTCCAATGATAAACCTGCATGGTAACTTTACTTCAAATGTGGATGCTAAATATAGGGCCCAAGGGTTCTATTTATAGCCTTTTCCAAGCATAGAGTGAGGTGGCAATAATCAATGGTCCATATTCAAATAAGAAGAATGGATGGTGAAGATGAAGAGAATCAAGATGTTGTCCCCTTGACCAAAGAAAACATGCCATTTGGATGGGAGAATCTCTTGACCAATGGGAAACATTCCATTTGGATGGAAGACTCAAGTGTGTACAGAGAAGACCATGTGCTTCCAAAATTGGTGGAAGTGTGGGAGGAATAAATCATGTGCTCCAAAATTAGTGGAAGTGTGGGAAGAATAAGTCATGTGCTAAAAATTTAGTGGAAGTGTGGGAGGAAATGAGCCATGTGCTTTTTGAAATGAGTTGAAGATAATTCTAATTAAAAAATAGAGTTATTTATTTTCATGTGACCTTGGTGAGGTGGCACAAAAAGTTGTAGAAATGTGCTCTAATTCATAATTGGATTTAGTGAAGATTAATTAAATAAAACGAGTTTAGGGAACCTTGTTTATTTAATTAATTTAGAGGAAGATGATTTAGATTTGGAGAATTAGAGAAGGGTAAACAATATAAATAAATTAAGAATTTATTTATACGTAGTCATAATATTAATCAAATAACTGTTATTTAATTAATTAAAGGTGATGACCATTTTTAGGTGTATACATTTTTCCCCTCTTTGAAGTGATGTGTTTACATGTTGCTTCAAAGAAAAATTTGATACCAATGCTCAAAAAAGTTTTTAATGCCCCAGACGATGCCCTAGACATTGATTTTCAGGCACTACCAGATATATGCCCCCTCAGGAGATAAATTGGTGAATTATGGAATTTTTTGATTATTTGATGATGATCTCAAAATTTTATGCCTCAAAAACAATTTATCTCCCAAAAAAATGAGATCTAGCCTACCAAATTGATTAAGTGATGCCTTATGTTGCCTCCTTGTGTTTGATGTTTGATGATCTCATTCAACCGATTGATTTAATGATGTTGATGTCATAGTTGATGATTGACCTCATGATAGGTGAGGATCAATGATAGGATGATGATGATTGACCTCATGATAGGTGAGGATCAATGATGGATTGATTGATTGACCTCATGATAGGTGAAGATCAATAATAGATTGATTGATTGACCTCATGATAGGCGAGGATCAATGATAGATTGATGATTGACCTCATGATAGGCGAGGATCAATGATAGATTGAAGATTGACCTCATGATAGGTGAGGATCAATGATAGACTGATGATTGACCTCATGATAGGT